>QNUK01000190.1:165000-470000 GCA_013621035.1 Clarias magur
TGTTATTATTAATGTTAATAATAAAATTAGTCTTCTTTTTTTTTCGGGTCCTTGTCAGCTTTCTGCATCATCGTGCAGTGTTTTTTCTTTTTTCTTTTTCACCTTATTGCAATTCTCTTAAGCTTCTGTTTATAGAAGAGTGGGAAAGTATACAGTGCTACTGAAACTACTGTGTGTGTCACACCGGCATGTGTCCATGTGCTACCTATGACCTTGAAACACACAGTAGGGTGATAATGACTATGGTGATGATGATGATGAGGAGGAGGAGGAGGAAGAGGATGATGATGATGACGATGATGAATCATCCCAGTAATCAGACCTCCCAAAATTGGATTTTGCTCATCGGCCCCCTGAACAATCCTTCCATTCACACAACACGTTCACCTACTTATGCCTCAGAATGACATACAGTAATTTTAGTCCCTTCATCGATTGCATGCTACCAGCATGTTTACAACCAATTCTAATGGTTATCTTAAATCAAGTGGTAAAAGCGGTGAGCCTTGCTACATGTTGGACAATTATCTTCATTGATTACTTTTTTACTTTTGTAATAATGATTTCTGAAGTCATGCTTGAGCTGAAGAGCCAAAGGGTTATGCCATAAGCAATTTATAACCTACTTCTTTCTCAAAATAGCCTTCCTCTTTATCCAATCATAAATGTTTAACTGTTAAAAGTAACTGATATACATTTGATACATCATTAAAAATTGTTAACATGGTCTAGGAACATATCCACACTTTTAGCATCAAATATGCAAATAAAAAAAAGACAAAACGATCTTACACAGCTACCTGGCTAGGTTGTAAACTGCTTGAAAAAACTTGTATTTACAATTTCACCCACAAGTTTGTTTATTGCTAATAATAACAAATTTATCCAACTAGCTAGTTTAGCACTCAGCTTGTGTGGGTGAACGTTTTACGGGTACCACATTATCATCACGTGATGTACGATGTACGAAGTTTTTTGATGAGAAACATTGTGAATTTACTAGGTAATCTAGCTAAGAATATTATTATTATAATTATATTAAGAATTAGCATTGTAGCAAGGGATGCTCAAAATTGCTCGACTGTAAATGGCAGGTTGCAATAATTCCCCGGAATGACGAGTGAGAATAGCTAGAATATTGTGGTATTGATGTTTTACTAAAGCTACATGTACCATGTTAGTGTTGTAGTTTACTTTCTCTGGTAATTACTGTGGTGAACTATTTTCAGCATCCCCATTTGAGAGTATTTGAGAGTGCCTTGACATTTATCATTATTTCTGATGTATCTGTGGAATGAGCTGTAATATGCAGCACCACTGGCCTCAAGAACTCAATCAAGCTCTTAACCAGCTCAACTTTAGAAAAATATTAAATGATGGTCATTGATTTTCAATTTGTTTCTTGAAGCTTAGTTGTTAGTGTGTAGTCTAATAGCAGGTGATGTGTCTCCTGTGTGTGTAACATTAGGCTAGGGACAGCAGAAAGTAGTAGCAGAACTGGTTAACATGGCAATAAAAATTATGTTAATTATTATATTGCATAGTTAAATCATATGTGTTTTTTCAGGAATTTTACATTGGGTGCAAATAATAAAAAACACTCCAACATTTCCATATCTATTACAACACTCATTTTGCCAGTAACTATTACCAAAATTGCAAAAAGCATGCTCAGGAGTCAATAATAATAAAATTGTGGCAATGGTCCAGTAATTATATTGTATAATTATAATTAAAATAAAGGATAAAAGGATAAAAAAATGTAAAAATAAAGGATAGCTATCATATTGTGTAATATAATCTTATATGTTTGCTATCAAATTAATATTTGGCTAATTCAAAATTGTCAAATAAAAGGTCTGGTGGTCTTTAGAGGATCATCTCCACATGATTGATCAGAGAAGTACTAAATACTAAACAATATATAAGGAGAATATAAGGAGATAGTGGAAATATGTTAAAGTAATATCGAACTGCTGTTCATCCCATGTGGCATATGATTCATCAGAATCTTATACTCTGCCTGGACAACAATCAGATGACTCCGTCAGTCACTGCTCGCAACCTTGGAATAACTCTGGCCAATCAACTGTCCTTTTCACCATGCATTTCTAACCTTGCTCACTCTCACCAATTTCTTCTTTATAACATCAAAAGAATTCGTCCATTTCTCTGCACACAGACACTCAGGTGCTTGTTCAGTCCCTTGTTATTTCAAGACTGGACTACTGCAACTCACTCCTAACAGGTCCTCCTCTGTGCACAATTCATCCTTCATTTAAAATCCTTCCAAACACACACCCCCCCTCTCCCCCCCAACCCCTCTTCTATGCTCCCTCCACTGGCTTGCTGTAGCTACCCACAACAAATTCAAATGACTGATGCTTGCCTACAAAGCTAAAAATGGCCCAACACCCACTTACCTCAAAACTCTAATCACACCCCGCACTGCATTATGTTTCCTCTGATCCTCCAGCACTGCTCGACTGGTCTCAGAATCTTTCAGGGATCAAGGAAGATATGCATCTAGACTGCACTGGTTCCTAGGTGGTGGAATGAACTTCCTCTAGACGTCCATATAAATGAATCACTGACGATCTTTATGCGATGACTAAAGACCTGTCTGTTTCTTAGGTCCGAACCCCCCACCACCTCCCCACACCCTTTGCCACAGTGTTTGACTGACGGTACTTATAGTAAGGACTTATTCAATGACGGAAACTTCAAAGCAATTTTGTAAGTTGCTTTGGTTAAGAGTATCTGCCAAATGCCTAAATGTAAATGTATCCAGTTAACTGCAATACATTAGCTAATCCAAAACGAGTTCATGACACAGCCTTGTTCATATCTTAAATTCACTACTCAAGAGTTACTTCAAATTTAATACTAGACTTTCAGAAATTGTAATATAGCAAAGATTGTTTTCCTGTGAGGAGATGTTTATGAAAGAAACATTTATGAAAGAAGTCTCCAATGTCAGCACTTCATAAAATTCAAGAAGATGTTTTCATCTTTGGTTATTTTTCAGGAGAGAGTAAAAAACAGCATTGTGAGGGAATGTGTGTTTATAACATATGTAAGAATTAACTAGTTTCATTGACTTTTGTTGGGAAATTACTGTTGTATCAGTGGAACTCAGACTTCCCTCTCTATAGCCACCTCTTCTAGCTTACACAGAGAGTAACCAGGTGCTCTCAGGCCAGACAAGAGATATAATCTCTCCATCTAGTCCTGGGTCTGCCCTTCTACCTATAATTACTTTTTCTGTGTTGGACATGCCTAAAACACATGCTGGCTGCTGACGCTGCACCGACCTCTTGCTCCAGTTTCTCTCTCCAGTTTTCCAATCCTCAACTCATGTCTAAGGACCCAAAATAACCTTCACTTGATGCAGAATCTCATTTCCAACCTGAAGAGGACAATCCACCTTTTTGCAACAGAGAACCATGGTCTCATATTTGAAGATACTGACCCTCATCCCAGCCATTTCGCATTGAGATATAAACCACTTCAGAGCATGCTGAAGGACACTACTTAATGAAATACAGTGCACACCTCGGCTTGTGAGTGTTCCAAGTGTGTCTTTGCAAGTCGAGCAAAGATTTTTAATAAATTTTGATTTGAAAAACACTTATCTGTCTTATCTGGAGGTTTTACTTTATATTTTGTAATTATTATTAATTAATAATTATTTTATGTATTTATTTTTTGGGCTGTGGAATGAATAATTTGAGTTTCCATTATTTCTTATGGGAAAATTCGATTTGGTTTACGAGTGTTTTGAAGTCTGTTTCCAGAATGAATTATGTTCGTAATCCAAGGTTCCACTGTAATAGAGATGGAATTCTGCGGTCACCAAACTGGACACCCACTCCCTTTGTGTGCACCTAAAATTTTTGTCCATAAACACTATTAACAGAACTGGTGATAATAGCCAGCCCTGGTGGAGCCCAGTGAACAAGAGACACAATCGTAAGTCCACAAATCACAAGTAGACTGTTTGGCCAACTCCCATGAATCCTCCATGATCCTTCCGAGGATAAACAGTTGGTCCAATTGTTCCACAGCCAGGGCAGAATTCACACTGCTTCTCCCTAATTAGAGGTTTGACTAATGTCCAGACCCTCTAGTACACTAGCACCGACCTTACCACGGAGACTGTCAGTCTGCCAATCCTAAGGCACTGTCCTCAACCTCCACGCTATGCTGCAGAGGCGGACCAACCAAGCCATCCCAACAGCAAATAGGGGCTTCAAGAACTCACAGCGGATACTTCTCAGCACTTCCACCACTAAAGAGTTTGGTCTCCATAATGAATGAGCCTTGCTAATAGTGTTTCAGCTCTATTCCTCTTCAGTGAAGTAACATTCCAT
Source organism: Clarias magur (assembly GCA_013621035.1). NCBI lineage: Eukaryota > Metazoa > Chordata > Actinopteri > Siluriformes > Clariidae > Clarias > Clarias magur. The sequence continues at coordinate 169,374 of QNUK01000190.1, forward strand.
GTTCTAAAAGGAAGTTTTGTAGGTTGGCTAACCTTCCCGGCTGGCTACAGGTCGGGCCCCCAGTTTCTGGGTCCTTTGATCTATCATTAATAAGGGTTGATGTGTCACTTTTTATCAGCACCCTTATCTAGGACTAGTTTGTATTGGAAGACTCTACCAGACTCTTCCTAAGATCATTGATGTATGCAAACCCCTCCACCATAATAAGGACTTCAGAAGATGACAGTAATTTCACTCTAACACACCACCCTGTTGTTAGCTGTTTTACTATAACAGCCAGACTCAAGCTTATATGGATAAACTATTTTGAAAATACATCTGAATACATGTCTGGTCTCTTTACACTATTAGCTCTGAGTTGCTATTTAATCTCTAAAAACTTCAGCAGTGCATCTACATCAGATTGATACTCATATAATCTATGACTCTTATAAGACAGTACCCCCGGGAAAATCAATATACAGTGTGTGCAGTTCTGTGCACTGTATGTAATTTACTCTATCCATGCTGTAATTTCTCTTCCTGACTTCTCTCTGAGTTCTGCACAGGCTGGCAAATATCTCCCGAGTGGTATCGATTCACACATTGACACTACATTTAATTCTTTCTTTTTATCTGAAATTGTCTGTGCTGCTTCTGCATCAAGCTGACCTCCAAGTGCTTACGAGAGTAAGCCCTGAATCAAATGGAAATTTGTCAACATTATTATCAGTTATATTTCTTCTTGTTTTATATTTAAAAAGCATTATGTTATCGCTTTAGATTTTTTCACCTTTTTTTTCTCTACAGTGACTTTGCAACGTGCTAAATTAGTGAATTCTAGCTCCTTCTCCTCTTCTCTCTTTTTATTCTGTTCTCATTTCCCCACCAGCTAAATTCAAGCTTCAATTAGACACGATGATGAGTTTTGCTAATGAAGTACTGGTGCAGATGCAGAGCTTGTCAAAAACACAAACACATGCTAGCATTGTTCTCTGATTATAATCTAAGGTCAATGGTTTTAATCTGCTCAAACATTCACTGGCTTTTTAAATTGAAATTTGTTCCACAGTGGTGCTAATTAGACTGCAGATGTCAAATGCTACTCTAATCGTTTTCTGGTGTACTGTTGTTGTTTTTTTTTTTATTCATGCATATTAATTAGAAAGATGAAATCATTGTCCCACCCCCCTCTTTCTCTTTGTATACAGAATTTCAGCTATTACCGTACTCAGTGTATAATGAAGACACCGTTATGGACTCTACTGCTGATGGGGCTGTTTGTCCCCGGACGCAGCGACTGTCAGAGAGACTGTCTCTCCTGCAGCAAAATCCTTCTCAAAGACCAGAGCTTTGACACACTGGTGAGAAAATGCAAATAGAAATATAATACGAATAATATCAAATATAAATATTAAAAGTGCAAAAAATGTGTCCTTATTTCAAACACTTCTTATTTCAAATAATCTCCATCCCAAAAAAACAACCCTCTCACTACAACTGGCTCCTTTAATACGTCGTTAGATTCACTACAAACCCTTGCGAGAACAAGGATTAGATTTACAATCAGTTGATTGCAAATGTTTTCTGAAGGAATCTTTTATTTTAAACGTCATATCTGCAACAACAAAAAAAAAATCCATGTCTGTTTAAATATTTCAGCCAGATAGTCAGATAGTCTGTATTAGCATTATTGATTTTGTGGTTAATTTACATAAAACCCTTTACATTCACAGTCACTTGAAAGCAACTCTAACAAAACAGACAGAAAATATTTCACCTATTACAAAGCTAAAAACAAATAATGTAAAAAAGAAGAAGAAGAAGAAGAAGAAGTTCAGGAAAACCAGGCACAAAGAAGCAAGAATGTAATCAAAATAAAAAGAGGTTAAAACACACACATAAATAAACAAACTGGAGATGATTCCTTACTGTATATACTTATTTATTAAAAACATAATTATTTATTTTTATTCTTAATATCCAACATGTGATTTGTAACCATTTGCATGCTTTGTGGCAATGACATTAGTTGTAAAACCATTAGGGGTGTACAAACATTTGCAACGAATTCAACCACCAGTCCACACATTAGACATTAACCATTATGTAGATATTTAATTAGACTTGCTGTGCCCACATATCATGTTCTTTCATTTGGATGCTTTTTCCTTCCGGATCTCTACATCTTGATGTTTCTTGATGTTGGTCGGAAACGTTTGAGGGCTTGGAATCACTCATTTGTGTTTCAACTCTAAAAGCAGCTGTGGTGATTTAATTAACTCCCCACGTAATTAAATGGACAACATAACAGCATCATCTAGTGCTGGTGGCAGTCAAGCCATCCCGGTTTAATGTTTGGGGAAACCTTCTTGGGTCCTTCTTTATAACTTTGCAGCATGAATGAACAGAATCAGGGCTTTTCCGTTTCATTTCTTTTTTTTTTGCTCTTTTGCAAATCGTAATTTCTTTTCACGACTCCTTCCAAATTATGTCAGCTAATTAATTCCTCTGGGTGAAATGAGATTGGGGGTTTTCCCTTCTCTGCTTTCTTAACGCACCATTTGATGCGTCGTGACTTCAAACTTTTTCACAAAGCGATCTTTGATTAGTTTTATAGAATCAGAACTTCATGCTTTGGCCTTTTTACATAAGGTGATAAAAATGTGGAACCAGAGTTAACTGAAAGATCTTGCCTCACAATTTGCTCATCTCTGTATGATCTCAGGTCTGTATGGTGGAATGTCACAGCAGGGTTTCTCTGGGTCTCACATGGAAGAGGTGTCAGACCACTTTGGACGAAGAACCCTTGGCTTTTCTGTCCATAGGGAACTCAATGCTGAAACGAGCTGAGGAGGAAATAGAAACTATCCTTCCGGTAGGTCAATCTGATGGAGGTCTGACATACACTGGAACCCTGCAAAGGTTTGATCACATGTCACGAGCTTTGGGTTTGGATGAACTCAACCAAGAGAACCAAATCTCCCAGTTTAGCACCACCATTCAGCCTCAGTCACAGGAAGACCCCAAGGCTGCAGACTGGGAGCTAAAAAGCACCCTAGAAGGTGAACCAGTGAATCTCACCAAACGTTTTGGAGGGTTCCTCAAAAGCAAATATGGCTACAGGAAGTTCATGGACCCTGGACGGTCTATGCAGAAAAGATATGGTGGCTTCATAGGCGTCCGCAAGTCGGCCCGCAAGTGGAACAACCAGAAACGATTCAGCGAGTTTCTAAAGCAGTATTTGGGCATGACCACTCGAGCTAGCGAGTTCAACAGCGTGTCCACTGATATCACCAGGCAGAACAAGGTGTGAGCATCATCAACAGCACTACACACTCCCAGCAATGTCTTCATCTATTAACACACTTTTTAATTCACATGTGATTTTTTTTTTTTTTTAATGGCCTCTACAATGTGGTTGTGAATGTCAGAGACCTTCTGCAGTCAAAAAGGTTTTATTTCTTATCCATCAGGACATGTATCATAAAAATTTGATCACATGATGCTGGTACCACGCTTCAGTTCAAATAAACATGCAAAAGTAGCAAACAACACTAAAAGTAACACTCACTGAATAGAACACTATTCACTATATAGCTGTTCCTTTCTTCGTGCGTGAATTGGAACAAAACATAGGCACCAGCTAAAGCTGTGAGCGGGAAAATGAAGAAAGACTTGCCCGTTTATACTATGGAATTGGTCCAAGAAATTTTCAATCTTATTTTTCAGTAAACTGAAAACATTTCACTTGAGCTGAAATGGTGTCTTAAGTGCATCAGAAAGAAATGATTCAGCATTAGCTTTGTCGCTTGTTAGTGTGAATGTAGCTTGCTAGTGTGAACATTTTGTGCATTCCCAAAATCCCACAATGCACTGCAATAGGTTAGCGTGCAAAACTAGGCAAGGAGATGCAGAGAATCACAGTGTATGTTATAGTTTGTAGGTGTGCTAGGACACATCCTCTTGCTATCCACTTCCTATGAAAGTCATACCTCATGTATATATTGCATTTATACCATATAACATTCTGCATACTGGTATAAATATCGATGAAAATGCATTACTCTTTATTTAACACTCCTTGTTATGCATTACAAATTGTTGACATTTAAATTTAAATGAATACACCAGGGATTTTATATATATAATGTTTAAATGTTTTCATTCCTATCACTATAGGGCTGTCAAAGTTCTGTATATCAGGTATTCAATTATTTAATTTGAGAAATAACCTATGAATAAACCTAATTTCACAAGGCAAACTAGCGCTGAATGTTTTTGGTTCACATGGTGATAAAATGGGTTATAAACACTGTCTTTATTTTCTTAGCATAGTTTGCCAAAATGCATTATGAACACTGTATTAAATATTAAAAGGTTCTAACAACAGTGTGTTGAAACCAATATGGTGTGTAATGAGGTGTGTTTAGAATGTATTCATAGGTCGTACATACTGTATATGAGTGCATACTGTACATATGGCCTTCATAGAAAGTGCTAGTTTACATTCTATGTTAGTTTCTGCTCAATGATTAATGATCAGTTCTTGGTGGATTTTGGGACTGTAGTTTGTTAAAGGTAGCACAATTCTAGAAATTTCCACAAGAGCATTGTAAGGCTTTCACACACTGCTACCCCTTTCAGTAAAGAAGTGTTCTTTAACGAGTTCAGCAAATAACCCCGAAACGTTGTAGATTTTAACCTTCAAGTGGTTTGGTTTTTTTTTCTTTCTTTCTTTCTTTGTTGTTGTTGTCGTCCGTTTGCTGTCTAAGCGTGTGCTGGTCCTCTGTTCAGAAAGTACAACCACACTGACATCTAGCGGTCATTAAAACACAGAAATCTGTCCTCCCTATAAATCATGAAGACTACTGTGATCAGTCATCGAGTAGGAAATACAGATCCGGACAGCGAAGGAACCTGAAATGTTTCTGCAATTTCTCTAATAATACCGGAGTGAAAATGCTTAGCATCCGATTATTATTTCCTTACATCGGAAAAATAGCACCAAATGCTTGTAATTTAAAACAAAAGGAAACATGATGAAAAACAAAATGTATTTATGTAAACAAGTATTTATGATTGATCTTTTTTCAACTTTATTGATAATACATCATTTTGCTCATTATATTAATTGTATAGAGAAATGAAAACATCTATATCAATAAAATAGTTTACTATTTCTTTTGTTGCTTGTTCTGAAGCAAATGAATGTGTGTGTGTCTCAATGTTATTTTAGCGACTCGAAAGTGGTTTTAAATGCTTGTTCATCATACAAACCATATAAATGAATCATTCAGCTTATAGTTAGCTTTAATTAAGATTAGTCAGTATTTTCCTTATTCTCCATCCATCTAGGAACCTCTATAGTCTAACTAGGGACCGTGGAGGTCAGTGGTGACCATTGCATTTATTTCCATTTTACGACCATGGTAGGACATCCAGTCAACATTTACACACTATGGACAATTTCGGAACGGCAGTTTGACTAATCTGCATGTTCTTGGACTGTGGGAGGAAACCGGAGTATACGGAGGAAACCCACCGAGCACAGGGAGAACATGCAAACTCCATGCAGACGGACCCGAAACAGGAATCGAACCCGGACCCTGAATATCTAAGGCTACAGTGCTAACCACTGCGTCACTGTGGCGCCTTTTGTCATTATTATCCTTGAATCAAAACCGAAACATACAATCACTTATCTTTAATTGAACTCATAATGAGTTGTTTATGCTGCAAACCATTTCTAGAATATTTAATAATAATAATAATAATAATAATATGTCTGTTTGACCTATTTTATTTCATTAGGGGTGTGATGGTTTAGTAGGTTTTTACTCATTGTAAGCAAAACGGCATCATTTGCTGAACTCATAACACATGCCAATTAAAAGCACCAAGCACGGGTAGAACATTCAGACTGAATGCACATGGACCCCTGGAGGGAATCGAACCTGGGCCCTGGAGAGGCAAGGCGACAGTGCTAACCAATAAAGGGGGGACGTGTGGGTATGGGCTTTGCGCGGATGCAGACTATGGGAGAAACGGGTATTTAATCAAGACTCACTCTCTATTTATTCTCTCACAAAAGAACAGTCCACTGAGTTGTGCAAAAAAGGTAACAATGCCATTTAGAAAAAATAATGTTTTAAAATAATCATAAAAATATGCCTTATTTTAAAGAACCAATGTTTTTATAATTGGCCATAGATTTTTCATAGTGCCATTAATGTTCTTGCACAACTTGGTGTGACTAAGTCCTCCTTCTTTATTTAAGAAAAACATAACTACATCCAGTCCTCTAGATATAATCCACCAAGTTGTGCAAGAACATTAACGGCTCTATGGACAATCTATGGCCAAAAAACATGCAAGTTAGGATAATTGGCTTTTTCAAATTGCTCGTTGTATGTGAATGAGCGTGTGAGTGTGTGAGTGTGTGTGCCCTCTGATGGATTGCCACCCTGTCCCGGGTGTCTCCAGGCCCACCGTGACCCTGTATATAGAATAAAGCGATATAGGTGATGAGTGAGTGACCTTTGCATTCCTTCTGTGCAACAAACACACAAAGAACAAAAAGAAAAACAAAGAATCTATGGCAAATAATTCTTAAATTCTTACCTGTCGCAAAACATATTAGAGACTTGAGAGTCATAATGTTTCATCATAATGTTATTATTGCTATTATTACTTAATATACGTGCTTTCTGTCTGTAAAAATAAGTCCAGAAATGACACATTGACTTAAGATAAAAAGTGTATTAAAACATGAATGACAACTTCAGAATAAAGAAAAATTAGTCATTTCATGCAAAATACTGTGCATGTGCTACCTGTTAAGCTTGAATTAAAAAAAAAATTTTCGCCTTTGGTTTAAAAATAAAATCCTGATAATAATAATCATGTATTTGTTGATTTTCAGATCTGATGGCCTGGTAACTACTAAAACGGCAACACATAACAGGTCAAGCTAACATCCAGGAATCAAATTCTTGGACCCAAAATTATCAAGACTTTCCACTAATTGTTTTGGTTGAAAGAAGGACACAATCCTAAGTCTGAAAGATCTTTTCATAATGTGTCATTAGCAACATCATTTTACAAATCCATGCTGAAGCATGTTTATAATCAATTTAATTCTGGATCTTTATACAGGTCAATGTAGTGCAGCTGAGCAGATAATAAGAGGAGTGATCAGAAGTACAATAAAAACAGAAAAACGGGTTCATTGAGGGAAAACCAAAAAGAAATGGCACAAAAGCAAATCAACACTGATTCCCAATACCGACACTGGTCACAATTTTTTTAAATCTGTGATCAGAGACATCGGATAGTGTAATGTTGCCCACATTCACCTTCCAGAACCAAAAAAGCAAAAATGTTTTTCACACGTAAGATATGAGATAGCGGTAGAAAGAGATGGATCATAACCGCAGTCACAGTTATGACAACTCTAAATAGAAAAAAAAAAACATTTTTTTTGTTCTGTTTGTCGTTATAAAACATGTAACATCACATTAGCTGGTATACATGGCATACATAAACATAAAGGCGTGTATGCTTTTAAAGCATGTCCGTATACAAATCACTTTCACCGTCGAGCTGCCTTTCACTTCCTGCCCTGAAAAATAAACAACAAACATAACATCTTTCCGTAAAAAGCAGAGTTCTCAGTAAAAAAAAAAAAAAAATCAGAAAGATGGTCAGGTTTTCTGGAATGACTGCGAATCTCTCACGGTAAACAAATCACCACCATATGCAGTGTCACCATCCTGCATCCGTCAAAAATATGGCTGTTGAAAGAAATCAGCACTGGATGGAGCCCAGGACAACTTCGACGACCACAGGAAGACTGACACGGAGACGAGGTGTAGCATAAATCAGTCCACAGTTAAATCAGCACCACTGTGAGGACGCTGCACCATATGGAGAAACGCCTCACACAAAATGTCCAGAATTTAAACAAAACACTTTGTTCATCGGGTTTCCCTCCACCACAGTGTAGCTGATCCACCGGCTCTTTTTCCCCCGCAGTTTCTACATTGTAGGTTGTTCACCTCAGCACCGACTTCAGTCCAAAAATCTCTGGCAGGCCTTTTTCCAGCGACAAGCCGTGCACCACTGATCCCGGTGCTCGATACCATACACCTTCCGACACTTTTTAGCCTCTCCTCGCACCCTCCTGTTACAAGAAAAAGCAAGAAAACCTTAATAACTCAGTATTGTGCAGTAGACGGTGTAATAACACTATATTAATAACACTATATTAATAACACTATATTACAGAAGGTGCAAAAAATAACATGCAAACCAATAAATAATGTGGATGATGCTGGTCCTCTTATTACTATTGTGAATTTCTCTGCTAATATCTGTATTACTGTTGTCGTTGTTGTTGTTGTTGTTAGACTTTCAGCTGCTCCCGTTGAGGTGTTGCCACAGCAGAACAACTTGGCACAGGTTTTACACCGGATGTGCTTTCTGTATTAGTGCTAATTTATTTTACTTAATAACCTTACTCTTTTAACACATAATTATTCACCAGTGTTGCTTTTTCACATTTATATTAGTTAACATATTATAGCACCTAATTTAGTACACTAACTAAACAAAACTAACAAACAATAAAAAAGAAAGAAAAAAACAAATGTATATTTTAGCATTTAATTAGAATTTTCTTGCCTTAGGAATAATTATTTTATTTTATCTCACAGTTTTGTTTAATTTATTCTTTATATGATTTTTTCCACCTATTCCCAAGCATGATGGATTTTACTAGGTTTACTTTTGTATAAACAAAATACCGGACACCAAAATAAAACTATGCAAAACACCTATTAAATTAAAGAATTTATGACAATGGCCACAATTTCCTAACCTCCTGTTGATATTTCTAAAAAGAATTAAAAAACATAAAAAATAAAAAAGTCTTAGGATGAACCAGACGTACCGTGTGGCAGCACAGTGGCTTCTCGGAGGTGAGACGCTGGCGAGGTGTACAGGCCTGGAGGGGGCGCTGTTGTTCTGGAGCCACTGCTCTCCTACACTGACAGAACGTCGACGAAATGGAGTGGCCTGGAGAAGCACAGAAACACCAACTCAGCACAAAACACCAAACGCAATACAGATTATATCCACCACAGCACGAAATATCAGGCAACGTTATGATACTTTGAGCATTTTCACGGCCTTGGTGAACAAATAAATAAACTGAAGATTCATTAATGATTAATTTAACAAAGTCAAACATTTTAACGCTTAAGTCAGGGTACCCTTAATCACTAAGTGATTAAAAAGGTAAAGAAAACATCCGTAATATTTTCGAAGTATTTATCATCTTGTACCACAGTAAATTATAAGTACCTTAAATACTTATCGTATATTTACACAAATAAATAAATCCAGCTCCTGTGATTGTATCTTTTTCCACTAGATGGCAGAGTTGTACAGCAACCACAGGACAAAGGCAAGCAGCTTTCATGAAAATAACACAGTCTGTTTGACCCTTCCTCCTACTTGAGATTTTACACTGTGGAGTGTTTATTGCCAAAAACTGCAGCGTGCACATCAGCACATGTCAACACTACATTCAGCAAGAGTCATAATGACTCACACAGAGTCACACTGCATAATAGAGACTCGATCTGCACGTCATGAGCTGAGCACGTACTTCCACACCCTGACAGAATTTCTCAATACGTTTCCAGTGAAAGGTTAAGCTGGTGGAGAAGAGGCTGACCTGTTTGCTCTGGTGTGCCGTGACGAGAGGCGTCCAGCGAGGCGGGGCAGGCACACACACAGTTTTGCACAGAGTCAAACCAATAGGAGGCGGAGCCTAGAACAACAAACATGCCAGAGAGTCTGTAAGTTATGATACTCACACAAAGATAAACAATCATTAGGACATTTAATGGTTTGCATGCTTGGACATTTGTTATGCCTAAATCTCACAGTGCTGCGAATCCAATGTTTATATTAATTATATTGATAATTTTATGATAACGGCACATTTCTAGTTACATGTACACCAGACGCTGCACATAAACACATTAAAAACTGCATGTTTCTGGAAGGAGCAATGTGGTGTGAGAAGTCTCCTGTGACAAAACAATGTAACCGTCCATCATTTTTTCAGACATCTTCAAAACAGAGTGGTTTACGACTCGTTTCACCGTAATAACTTCAAAATGCTTTAGAGGAAATGCCTGTATATAACTTAGATAATGCTAAGTAGGTCCAGAAGTAACTCATTTTAGACAATGGTGAGGAGTTGATTATTTTCCCAAAACAGCATGCCACCAAGAGTCCTTATGCAATTCTGGTATACTATTCTGTAACCACATAACGCAATGGTTTATACTTTTTTTTTTTTTTTTGTTTTGTTTTTTTTTTTACACAACATCCTTTCAGGTTAGTCATAGCTGGTTCTCGTCTGCTACCTGGGAGCCCTATGTCGTGACATCTACTGACGCAAGGCTTTGAGATTAGAAATGCTTCCTCCGAAACACTGCTTACGTAAAAAGAGTTGGGTTTCTGGAACAAAACCAACAAAACCCAACCAAAGCTTGTGAAACCCGGGGTTAACCACAGTCAGTCTGACTTACAACAAAGAGCCTGGTATAAAACAGGCAAAATTTTGAACCAAATTCATGGTGTGTTTATGTGAAACATCACGAGTACAACTTATAAACATTATTTAAACATAAAAAATTTAGAATAGACATTAATTTTTAATTAACAAGTTCAGAAAAGAACACCACGGTATAGTCTTTTTTAACAATCTATATGGACCATGTCAATAACAATAAACATTATTTCCTCTTCTTGTTTTTTGGCAGTTGGTATCCAGTAAGATGCATTACAACCATAAAACAAGAAGAAAAAAAAAGTAAATAGGTTTACTTTTATATTATTATGATAACATTATAATATAGTGCCCATGCCTGATCTATCTCAAAACCCTCATGGCGTGGTGCTCATGTCATATGACCTACCTGGTATGAGTGTTCGGAGTGGACCTGCCAGAAGCTGCTGGGGGCCGACTGGCTCAGTGGGCTGGGCTGGAGAAGCTCAGGAGTTGAAGGAGAGGATCTCTGATGGCTCGGACTGGAAGGTGAGCCGCAGCCGGCCGGAGCAGACGGTTGTTCCGCATCCTGGTAGATCTCTGTGTAGTAGAAGTCTTCTTCTCGTTGGCAGCGCTCCTGGTCGCTCTGTCTGCTAGTGAAAACGAGAACAGTGCACCCATGAGAGGAAGAAATCTTTTGAAAGCTTTCAAAATAGTAAAAAAAAAAAAAGAGCTTCTTAAGTTGAATACAAAATACATATTTCTGTAAAATATTTCCAAATCAATTAATACCTCTGAATACCTCTAATAAATTCTGAAACGTTTAAGTAAATAATGAGTTCCATAAATAATGTCAGTTACGATGTGTTTCTGTTCTGGGTTTCTTGGGTCTGGGCTGTCGTGGGGAACCAAAGAGTTCCAGATCTATTCCAACAGTTACATTATATTTCTACTGGGGTTCTGGAATTTCAAAGGAACCAAAGATTTCCAGAGCTCTTCGGTTAGTTGAGGCAATGTCCTAATTAATTTTGTTTAAGTGTTGGGCATTCTGTTACATGTCGCTGACTAGTTAGCAAGCTCTGCTTACACTAATTAACCAACTCTGAAACTATGAACGAGACATGACAATGCGCCCTGAAAGGGTTTCTGAAAATAATTCCTGTTGTGGAAACAAACAGCCTAATAGTCTTGCTCATTACTTACCCTAGGTGAAGAGTGCGAATGTGGCGCTTCATGCCTACTATAGTGGTGAGGATTTTGCCACAGTTGGGCCAAAGGCATCTATACGCCACCTTCACAGAGTTCTGAATAAAATAAAACAGGTAGAATTACAGTTAGTCCAACACAAAACAAACATTTGATAAATCCCCTGCTATAACCAACTTTGCAAAAAATGCATTTATACCTTGCGTTTCCTCGGTGCTGGTTCATCAAACAACACTTGATCCATCTCCATGTCCAGGCCATCGTCCACAGGAGGGGTGCGGTCTGCTTCTGCGTCAGGTGGAGATGGCGCAGGACTGCTGTTTCCATGGTCACAGCTCCAGTAACCACCGTCAGACATTTCGCTCCCAGTGCTGTCTGTCCCATTGCTATTTGATGCTGAGAACAAAGTTAAACATGAATTAAAAAAACAACATACATGACGTGGTAAACAAGACCACAGGAGGAATCTGGAAGTCAGCTAACCTGGAGCTGGTTCTTCATGAATGGGGCTTTGGATCATTGGGCTGCAAGACAAACTGGTCAGCACCATAGCAGCCATGATTTCGTCCATGTCTGCACTCTCTACGCTCCTGAACAGAAGATCACAAAAGATCAGAACCAAGCTGAGAAGACCTTGTTATGAATTCTCTGATAATAACAGAACCAAACCTTTTTGGCACATCGATCGACGATGACACGGAGTGAGCAACGCTGCCTGTCGGGGTCAACCATACATCCTCCAGTTTCCGGTGCACATGCTGATTGAGCTGCTGTACGAATATGGAGACCTCATTGTCCACGTGATTGTGCTGCTCCACGACACCAGCACGCTCAAGTCCTCCGCAATGCACGTACACCTGAGACACATCAAAAATGATCCAATCAAACTGAAAGCAAATCAGTGAAGCATCTTACTTTTAGACTTTACACGCCCTCTCTCTGGCTTACCCGCTGTCCCGGATACAGTTTAATCCTATGGACACCATGGACTCCTGCTCCAATCCCTGAGATCACAGGTGCGCCATCTGTGTCGCCATGTCTGACGTCCACGAGGCCCTCTCCTGAAGAGTTGCACACCAAGGCTCCAAGAGGAGACCTCTTTCCTAACCTGCTCCTCGGTAGCACTGGTAGCACCTTCTCCATCGTTACTCCTGCAGAAGATCTCCTGAACCAAGAGAAAATCTGCAAAAAGGAAACAGAAAGAGCAACATTTCCTGGGGTTGGTCTCACACAGGCAAATGACTTTCGAATTAACATGACAACAGTAACAAAGCTGCAAATCATAGGTTTAAATATGTTATCGCTTCTACAGTAATAGACAGCAGTAAGGAGATGACTAGATTTATAAAAGAACTCTCCAGTTTCAGCATTTCAGCATTTAGCAAAGCCACAGGACAACTAACAAACAAACACTCTTCAAGATGGATGCTTTGCTGACAATAAAACACTAAACAGAAGCCCCATACTTATCAAAGAAGTATAAGTGCTTACACACTGCTCCTTGAGCCACTTTTACTCCACACTGCTCCACTGCTGCTGAGAAACACGGCAGGTGACTAAATTTGATTAGGTAAGAGTAGTGTTAAAAATACTACACTATAAAACGGGGCACAATGTGATAATTAAAGTCTAACTGTACCTTCAAACCCACGCTGATTACAGCCTAACACAGGAGCCGCCAATCAGGCATGTGGCTACTCACTGGCCAAACTACTCAAACACCATTACACGAAATGATGCAAAGTCCTGAAAGACCGGGTGTTACACTGTGACTCACCAATCCATCAACCAAAAACCAGTCAAAACATGACAGTGACATCACAAGCGCATGATCAGCAGTCCAAGACTCACATGAGCAGACTCACGTAGTGCTACCGGTTACAGTTATGCCAAAGGACGGTGTTAAAAGTCGCAGCCCTTCTTTAGACTTCGTATTGTGTGAGAGAAACTCAGGGTGGGCTGCCACAAGATGACACCCGGATACTTTCCCTCCTGTGGTTCTGGTTACAGTTCTGGTCATTATGGGCGTAATAAGAAGGGAAGTTTCAAACCTATAAGCCATTACAATGAAATTCACTGGGGAAGCTTGATGCGAAGCTGGTTTTAAATTTCCATGATTCCAGTAAAGGCTGATTCATGAAGGAAAGTGATCTCCATAGAACTTTCAGCGGTTTCCTCCTGTTGCACCAGGAGCAACTCTATAAACGTTGTAGTGTCTGATTCTAACAAATGTAATTATGTTTGCAGCAGCATGGATGGTTAATATAGAAACATAATAGCTTAGTAGCCATAGTAACAATAATGCATAGGTTTCATATATTTTGGACAAACATTTGCAAAGCTCAGCAGTATTTGAGTGTGTGTGGGTGTGTGTGTCAGAGAGAGAGAGTGTGTGTGTCACTTCATCTCCAGCTGTATTACATCCATCATCCACAGGAAATGCCTTGAATGCACTGTAAAGGCTCTAAAGCCTGAAAGATGAGATCAAGGCTAACAAAGCACCATCACGCGCGCGCTTACTGACCATTTCACACAACCCGCCCACGTCATCGATGTATGGATGACGTCACACAATGCAGTAGTCTACACAGAGATTCGGCTCTTACCCGTACCTTGTTTACTTGCAGTGTCTCTCCTGCGTGTGGCTACTGGAGCACAAGTTTGATAAAGATCCGTGTGTGAAAAGAAGGCGTGTTCGCAAGTCTATATGCAACGCGGGCGCGCTAATGTTTTTTTTAGGAAACAATCGGTTTAAAGTTTTCACACGAATGCACGAATCATGCGCTTGCTTTTTCCTTAAAGGAATGTCCCTGAAGCCAAATCCAACACACACTCACTCACTCACTCGTTCGCTCAGAACACACACTTTCACTCAGTCGTATAATATCGAAAAAGAAAGAACACGCGCTACAAACAAACCCGCTAACGTCGCTCGTTCAGACGCACCGCCGCGCGCGCACTCGGGTATATTATAATATAAAGCCTAGTTCTTTTTGAATGAAAATTGCGTACCTGCTTGTAGTCTCCTCCAGATCACACTCCCCCTCTTTTTTCACTCTGAACTTGCTCTGACCGGCTTCGACTCGCAAACGTTTCCAAAAGCGCACTCCGGAGGCGCGTGAGAAAACCCGCACCGGATCGCTGGAGGAGCGCGTGCTGGGAGGTGTGCACCAGAGGGTGGGCGTGTGTCTGTAATACGTTTCAGCTTGGGAGCTTTTCTGTTCTGACGCATGCGTTTGTAATTTGAAGCCTGTCGCGTTCGGAAGCTTTACAGCTCACTGACACAGTCAGAGGTTGTTGATTATTTTTTTCTAACTGCAGCTCTGACAAAAGTGCCTTTAAAAACTCCCTGCATTTTAGCCATTATTTTTGCTTTTTAAATAAACATATAGGGCTCAGGACTGTGCAGCATATACTATATGTCCAAAAAGCAATATGATGAACTGAATTTTACTTAATTTTAACCAATTAAACAAACATGACTGAGCAAAAGAATGTAAAGATGGGTCACATAGGGTCACAATTACGCATGAACATGCTTTTATGGTTTGTTTTTAAAGGTTCTGCATATTTGGAATGTCATTCCCATACTCTGGTAGTGGTAAAATATAGTAGTATTATAAAATATAGTGGTAGAGGAGGAGTTTCTCCTGCAGGCGATACAGTCGCTCAACTAGATCAATACACTGGACTAAAACATCTCTGCATTTTTTGCACACCTCGCAGTATGGACACTTATGGACATTACTCATCTGTTCACTCATGCACAGTTGCACTCATGCACAGTTGGACACTCATGGACATTGCACATGCATGCACATACATTTGCACACTTCCTGGACATTTCCTTTTTTATTTCCATTTAAATTTATTGCTATTTTTGCCTACATTGTACAGATAGGTTTTTATATTTCGTATATATTATTTGCAAATTTAATATTTTGTTCTATTTTCTTATGTTTCTATAGCTAAACTACTCTTATTTTATTCCACTATTTATTTCTTGTAAATTGTTTTTAAAATTTTTAAGGTCACGAGCGGCCGTAAAAGCATTTCTCTACATATCATACTGTGTATAACTGTGTATGTGACAAATAAAATTTGAATTTTAAAAATTTGAAAATATACGTTATAAATGCAATGATAAGTTTCGCCCTACCTGACATCCAATCCAATCCAAATGCACAGTTTGATGTCTAAAGCCTGCCTGTTAACACACACCAGCATGGCTTCTATATAAGCACATATATATTTTTTATATACAGTATGCATGTATATTTAGTGGTTAGCCTGGTTGCCTTCACCTCCAGGATCCAGGTTTGATTCCTGCCTGTGTGCATGAAGTTTGCATGTTTTCGCTATGCTTTGTGGGTGTCCTCTGTGTACTCCCACAGTCCAAAGATTGTTAGTTAAGTCCAAAGGTTAGGCTAAATGGCATTCCCAGTAGCTAAATGGCATATTGCCAGTAGTGTATGAATAAGTGTGTAAGGGTTTATATGTGTACCCTGCGATGGATTGGCACCCCATCCATGCTATACTCTGCCTCATGCCCTAAGTCTCCTGGTATAGGCTCCAGGCCCTCCGCAACTCTGTATACAGGATAAAGCTATACAGATGATGAGTGAGTGAGAGTAAGTCCTATGCTGTGCTGCCGGTGCGGATCTGTGCTGCTTGGGTTTTAAAGTTAATGTTATAGTTTTTTTATAGTAACTACTCATTAACATGGAGTGTACTGCAAGCCCTTTACATAATCTAAAACTTAGCAGAATGTGTTGTTATTTAATGATGTATAATGGTATATGGTAAATTGCTCTAGTATAGTTGATATTTTTACCATAACTTTGTCTTGTCTTTTAGTGTGTCACTTCTTGACTGAGCACAATATTTACAACGTTTTTGCACTAGTTTATACTTTGTTTGTTCCATCTTTTTCAGCATACAACTGTAGCACACGATTTTCACTGCATGTAGATGCGTACAGCACTCCTTATTTCAAACAATGAAACTTGCAGAATGTATTGTAGGAGTCTCCGGAATCAGTGCTTTGTAAGAGGAAAGGGCACAGTGGATAAGCATTTAACACCACTGCCTCACCCCTCCAGCTTTGGGGTTCGAATTTCGTCTAGGCCCACTGGGGTTTCCAAATTGCCCTTAGTGTATAATTAAGTGAGTGTGTGTGAGCATCCAGGATGTCTCACACCATATCTCCTGAGCATCCTGGGATAGGCTCTAGGCTCGCATGACCCACCACAGGACAATCAGTGTGGAATATTGTAATGGAAAGTAATGGAATATTGATGAATGAATGATATTTTAAGAATTGTGGACTTGATGCTTTACAGTTTCTCATATGGTAACTAAGCAACTCTGTGAGGAAATGTTTGATTAATGTTTCATTTGTGGAAGAAGTCTTCAGTGTCAGTGCTTTGTTACAGAAGAGGTAAATGTGCTTTAATAATTTCCGATATCTTCAGGACCAAGGAGTTTACACTTCATAGCTGTTATAATGTAACTGAGATCAGGAATGAACTTGCTTCATGCACAACATTATAATGTAAATGTGAATGTATAGATAGTATGAACTGTCATTCCTTAACATGCTATGGTGTAAATGCTGTTACAGAAAAAAAAAATCCTATAACATTGTTTTATGCTTCACATATTGTACACGAAGGTGCACAAAGAACATTGCTTTTTAAATGATCGCAAGTTAGTATTTGCTTTTAAAGAAGAATAATCACGTGCACATTTAAATGTGTGGCTAGTACATATCATTATCTTGATGTTTTTCATGCAATTTGTCTGTAAACAGTTGTGTAATTCTCAGTACTTTGTCTGCAGCAGTACAGAAGTGTGTTTTTGGAGTGTCGTGTGCATTGTGTTGTAGATGCCGGTTTGAGTCAGTTCCTGGGTTTATCTGATCCTCTCTCCAGCTCTTGTAGTAAACAACCCAGCCATGTGGGCAGGATGTGAGCTGGGATTGGCTGAAAGGCGATTCTTAAGACACACGCCCTAAAATCCCGACTTGTTTACGCCAGAATGGTGCAAGGGTTGCCAGATTGTTCTTCTCCCAAACCTATTTTTGAACTTAATTCCTGAGAAGAAAAAAGCAGCGGTCATACTCGCTTTGACCTTTTTTCTATGAATTTATCACTCATTACTTAACAATCATGTATCAGAGCTGCATTTTGCAAGCGATTTTTTTATGCATTAAAGTTAAATTCCAAAACAAGTTTAATGCAATGGTCCTGTGTGCAGGAGACACTGTGGCAAAGTTTTTTTTTTTGTTGTTGTTGTTCTTTTTTGCAGAGTAGTTCCTTTTAAAACAGCACTCTCAAGACGAATAAGCAACTTACCTGCATAATGGCAGAACAGTTTGCATTTTCACTCACAAATGCATGCCACAGCATGCCAGATACTAAAAAAATTATAGTTATGCCACAATGCCAGGTTTGCACTTTAATCATGCATATATACACTAGATTTGGTTGTTCACATGTTCAAATGAGCTGGAGTGAGATGTGCAGTGCAGCACGCGTGCAGAGGAAGCAGGGAAGTGATTACATAACTGCGCCATAGCATAGCTCAGTGAGGTTTCTAATTACACACTCCATAAATCCTTAATCCGTAAACAGAAATCCAACAACTCCACCCCTTGCACTGTTTTTCCAAACGTGATAAGGAGTAAATATGGATGAAAGCAGCATGTGTTTTAATACTGAAAATAGATGTATAAGCCAGAGGTTGCCATCATGCACTATGTGTATGCGAGTTTCCTATTGTTTGTTTGTTTGTTTGGGTACGACATCGTGACGTCATGCATGTAAGCAACTGAGGATTATGTGTGTGTGTTTTTTTTTTTCTTGGCCATAATTAAAGTGGTCGAGTTTTTCTCTTTTTTATACGCGCCTGGTATCTGCCTCCTTGCGCACACCCAGTTTACGGCTATTACGTGCGCGCTGATGAGTAACTGCTGTGCTCTGCAAAGAAAGGAACATGTACGTGCAGAAGAGCACGTGGCTCCACGAGCAACTCGCACTGCACGTCGCTTCGCGCGCGCCCCCTGGAACTCCGTGCACGCGCGGTTAAACCCATCTACAGTACATTAACATTAGCTTGATACTGCTAAGAATACGAACTTCATAATAATTACATTAAAATTACGACGATATTGCTAGAGGTGTACATATCACTTCCTTTTACCGAGTCGATTCATTTAGTTCGAAGCGATTCGATTCCTTTACTCTTTGATTGAATCCGGTTGTTTTTCCAATGGGTGAGGGGCGTTTACAAAACTTCCAAAAAAGGTTTGAATGCCCAAGAATAGTCACTACATTTGCAAGTCCTGTAGATCCTGTAGTTCAATTCAAAGATTCCTTCTAAAAGGCTTCCCTGAGGTGAAGTGAATGAAAGATTATTACCACGAGCAAACCTCACACACTAGAGCACACAACCTCATACTAATACAGAGAAAGAAAAAGGCACAGTTTTGAAGGAAAGGGGTTGGACACTGGAAGCAAAGCAGTAAAGTCCTGGGACACTATGTCCTTACCAAGTTTTATGACACTTGTATTCAAGAACGTGATGTTTTTCCATAAAGAAACTTTACAAGACAAACTTTAAATATAATTATTTAATTTCTGAGATACAAAACAAATGAATGTAATGTCTAGAGATTTTACAATTTCATGGGGGAAATTAGTAGAATAGAATGAATGAATGAATCACAGCCCCATATCATTACTCAACCTCAGATAAAATCTTATGACACTGTTTTACTGACCACACCACCCCCAGCCTTTCATATCCACCCTGCTACCACCAGCGATGACCTTTTGCCTTTTAGGTTTTAAAAGGGCTGCTTTCTTACTAGGTTTCTCCCTCTAGAAACGCAAAACAGAAGTTTCTACAGTTTCCTTAGAGCTCTTTTTGGAAGGTAGGACATTAACCTTCTGTTTTAAAGAGAGTAGTTTACACAACAACAACAACAATATTAATACCACTACTAGTAATAATAATAATAATGACAATGTTTTCTGTCACGTCTTCTTCTTTAAAGAAGTTCATGTTGTTTGTTTTGCCAGTCATGTATGTTATACTGTACATTTTCTCAGAACACTTTCAGCAAGCTAAAACAAAATGACCTACAAAGACTTATTCTGAAAAAAAAAAAAAAAAAGATTGAAGTATGATGACCTATTTAGAATTTAGGATGATGTCACTGTGTACATCCTGTCTGTGTGACAAAACGACTTACTGAGAATCTGGACTTTCTCTCATGTCTGTTTTGTGCAAAAACCTTCATCATAACAATGTAAACAGTGTGGTTTAGCATCATTTTAAACCGGCTGTGTTTAGACTTCCATTATATGTGCGTTTGGAACAAACTGGTTTTCTCTTTGTTTTTTTTAATGTCTGAATAGGAATCATAGGCACAGGATTAAGTTGAGAAGCTTTGTAGTATCCCTTTAACAGAAAAAAAAATATTTATACCACCAAAGACGTATGTAGAGGTAGAGAGTTCAAACCAGTGGTGTTAACAGGACTTAATTTTAGACATGGAGAAGGAAATGTGCTGAAATAAAATCACAGTGCAAGCTCATTAATTATAAAGTATGGAGTGTGATGTGCTAATGCTTTCACATCAATCAATGTTTCTATATTAATAAAAATAGTTATAATTTATAACAGTTTAACTGATATTCATTAAAATATCATTATATCCAGCATCATAAAACCAGATCTATTTCCCTACTGGGAGTTTTATCAGCTACCACCTCAATATCCCTGAGCTCAGAGTGTAGTGAGATGGTTAATAGCTAGAGGAATGAGCTAGATTGGGTGATTCTGTTTCTCACCAAAACAAATGACATGAAAAAAAAATGGGATTCAACAAACCATAAGTTGCATTTGTTTGATGTTAAATACAAAGGAATCATCAAGGGTGATGTTGATCTTTTATTAACACCATTATAGTAGAATAATTTTACATATATAATTTCTGTATGTCTGTTATGTTAGCCTCATATAAATAATCGTTTAAAAGTATGGTACATACTGTATGGCATTTTAAACATCTGTGACCCCAAGAAAAGACTTTCTGACACATGATCTACAGGTCTCCTGCATGTTGAAATGTGCCTGGTATATTGGTTTATGGGAAAAGACCAGTAGCCTGTATGAAATATGTGAGAGAGAGAGAGAGAGAAATGCAGCCCCCTGAGGGCCATGTCTATGAGACCACATGAAAGGAAATCATATCAGTAATCAAATAAGGAAGCTCATGAACCACAGGTTTAAGCATCTTTCCTACCACTTACTGTAAAAGCCTGGTCAGCGATATCGCAATGAGGATATTACACAAGTTTAGTAAATTAACTAACATCAGAAAAGTAAACGAGATAATTTGGAAGAATCCATTTTACATTGTAAAATCACCATAATTACATTAAACATGTTGAGAGCTCATAGTTAAATGTGAACCCTATAACAAATATTGAAGAAAATATAGATACATCAGCAGTGTCAGTAGTATGGAGTTTGAATCTGACAGTTCCTCAGCTACATCACTCCAATTCTCAACTAGAGAGGTGCATGAAAACTGGCTTTCTCTCCCAAAATATAAACCAGTTTATGATAAACAACAGTTACCAATGATGTTATTGGAGCACCACGTGTTCCTCTTAATGAATACAGTCTTTGTTTATCCTGTGAGCTTTATGTTTGACTGTTCATTCATGCCTGCAGGATAAGATAAAAACCCAAGAATTGTGTTGCCTTCCATGGGATCCCTGTCCTGATATAAAACTGTAATCTCAAGGACACTATAAGAAACTTTCTGCCACATTTTTTTAATGATCACCTATTTATATCAGTTTATTTATATTTTCTATATAACATTATCTGTTACTTCTAAATTACATTTGTGGTATGCATGCAAAAATACCGTAAAATCAATTAATGACAGCATGAATTATGAAAGAATGAGGACCAAAAACTGATCCCTGAGGCACTCTTTAACTAACAGGTGGCGAGGAAGGTTATTGTGCATTGGAATGTTGTCTATTTATAAAGTCGGTCTGAAATTAGAATGTGAAGAAAGTTGAACCTGCAGTACAGTACTGTAAGTTTTGTAGAAATAGTACATATGGCATCAAATACACAACTGGTAACTCAACTCAGGAAAAAAAGCAACACTCAGTTTATTGGCCATAGAGAGTTGAATATAATAAACTGATATTTCTGTATATTGATTAGAAAAAAATTCAATAATTTCCCTGATTCATATAGTAAACTAAAATGTATTTATATCATCCAAAAATCCACTTGTGACATTTTAAAAGTAATTTATTATATTAATAACTTAAACTATCCATAAAATCAATCTAGCCATTATCTTCAGCTCTTATACTTTGTAGAGTCACAGAGGGCTTGGAGCCTATCCCAGGGAATTCAGGACACAAGATGGAATACACCCTAAATGGGGACACACTACACCCAATTTGGAAACACTCATCAGCCTACAGAAGCCTACAGAACTGGAGGAAACCAAAACCTGGAGGACCCACCAAGCACAGGGAGGGTATGAGAACTCAATTTAAACCTACAAAAATGGATGGTTGAGGCAACAGTATTAGACACAGTATTATGTAACAACAACAATTATAATAATCATAATAAATAATACATATTATGTAAAAGTTTTATTTTCTTCTGTAAAGCTATAGGAAAATGCCTCAAAGGATAGATTCCTTACTACACTCTTACTTTACCCGAGGGAGAACTATTATAGGAGTCGTTCTTTCAGCAGCTCTCATTAAGGGGTTGCCACAGCAGTCCATTCGAGCCGCTATTTGGCCTGGCACAAGTCTTTACCAGATTCACCAAGGATGACCTTATCCAGTAAGAGAATTGTGGGGCACTGGATGGGAATTGAACCCATACCTTCAATCGTTATTAAAGTAATAAACATTATGTTTATAGTCAGCAAATTTATTGGATGTTACCTGAGGCTTAATAATATCCAAAACACGTAAGTACCCTATAATACCTTTATGTGAGTGTTTTCTGTAGTAACAGGAAACATGACTGACAGATAGCTAGAGAAGCCTGCTTGTCCTGCTTTCATTGAA
Organism: Clarias magur; assembly: GCA_013621035.1. NCBI lineage: Eukaryota > Metazoa > Chordata > Actinopteri > Siluriformes > Clariidae > Clarias > Clarias magur. The sequence goes on from QNUK01000190.1 coordinate 192,258, forward strand.
TGCCTAGTTTATAGTTTTAGCTTGAGGCACAACTAAGACCAAAGTTCCCCCAAGTGAGGAAAAAAAAAAAAAACAACATTTTATCTCTCATTTACTTTTTTTTTTTCAACATCCTGGGAATATACACATGAAATAGTGGAAAAGAAAAGGGTTAACAAAGAGTTAACTACGTGCATATTTTCAGTCACAGAGATACACGCAACGTCCTTGGTTATGTAACGGCTCACAACTTATTCATGAAGCAGTGCAGTGCAAAGTGATTACTGATTAACTGGTTTTGGCTCACAATGGGCCTCCGTTATCACTCCAAATACGAGCAGGTCTGAAATGTGGCATTCGTGAAAATCCAGTTAGTTTAGAGCACAAGTTTGTGTGAACAGCCACACTCAGTAATTTGAGTAAATTTTTAAACCTTGCCTGATCGTTCTCAAATCGTATAATTAACAATGAGTTTATATGATTTTATAAGTGGATTACGGTTTCTTATTTTCAATGTTTTGCCAAACTAATAATAAAATGTATAAATTTGCATAAATCAGATTTTCCATTCAAGCTAAAACTGAGTCAAAAGTAATGGCACCATATAAAAGGGGAAGAATCAGCATGTGTCTAGAGAGATGTGCTGCAGTGGCTAAGCTGCCACAAATATTTAACATTTAGTTGCCATTTTGTAATTTTCAGCTCTCTGTGAGCTTTGTCTTAATGGTGTGTTGTGTACATGGTTAAATACATGAACCAGCTTTTTTTTTTTTTTTAATTATTATTTATTTACAGCAGATTGCCATTCATCAGCATACACACATGAGTATGAAGAAAATCAGGGAAATCTTTGTAGTGGGAATTTGTAGTTTTAGTTACAACACAATTGGTAAATGTGGCGCAGTTTATAGAGACGCTCTGAATTTCATCTGACCTTTGTGTAAACTTCTTTTAAGAAATTTCAGATTCCCCAACACCAAATAAAATCAGACATCCACATACAGTTTTATAATGTTTAAATGTTTAACACATGACCTACACCTCATACATACAAATACAAATTGTTTCAGGACTGAAATACAAACATGGATCAGTGCATTTCCATGAAATTGACTCTTGATTGTGAAAATAAATCTCACGCGAAAAGTTTCTACCCCAGGCAAAAACTATTTCAGTGTGCACCTTAAAGGGATTGCCTCTTTCAAGGAACCTCCGATATGTGGTTTCCCATTTAGTTTCATGTATTACCACTTTCAAAAATTACAACACTTCTAGAACTCTTTATACTTGCTAGAACTCTTATGTTATTACTCACATTTGTAATTGTAATATTTGTACCATCGAGATCATGCAGGTTTTGTAGCCAGAAGTTCTACCCTGTTGCACAGTGTATCATTATATAAAACACAGATTAATTTTCAATCCACTCACGAATACTTCTGCAACTTTCTTCTCTCCAACAGTTTCACAGAAGTGCCAAGTGGTGGTGTTGGAACAGCAAGAAATGAGTGATATTTTAGAGAGGACTTGTCTGTTTTTAAGGATAAGCATTTTCAGTGAGCGTATACACACACACACACAGTTCAAGATTCAATTCCAGGATAGATGATGGCGTTCCTCTTAATGAGAAGAGCATTGATGAATCAAAGACAGAAATTCTATTTACTGCAAGCCCATGAGCATCAAAACATTATTAAACTACCGGAGTTAGAAGTGTTCTCATCTTCAAGCACCCTACTGGGACATTGGGCCACCATTCACCACTGTCCCTGTGTTGCGTTCTGTAGGACAAAAACACACCATGATGTTACAAACAATCATCTATTTTTACATTTCTCTTACTTATTATTAAAACAAATTTACACACTTCTACCTCAGACGCTTTGTGAACAAAGAAGTCCGAATTGTGTACTTTAGTACAATATGCATATTAAACACTTTTTGTGTGACACTTTTTACTGATTTTTATGTTAGTCACTTGTAAATAAATCTCTAAATGTGTACATTTTTTAATCTTGCAGTGCTTTTTAATACCCTCTGAGCAGTTGAGGATTAAGGGTCTTGCACAAGGGCCCAACAGTGGTAACTCCGTTCCGGTTGGGTTTGAACTCCTTAACCACTGAGCTACTCCTGACTACATGTATTATTTTATTTAAAAGGATATGCTTAGCTTGTGTATGAAGCAAGATTTAGTCGACAAGACCAGCAAAAGTAGCAAACAGCCAAGACTGATCAATCTGACTCTAACACTAGCACCAAGTTAACATTCACTGTGGGAGGAGTTTCCAGGGGAAATTCACCTCCCCCCCACTCGAGAAACTCAATTAGACTGTTACTGTTACAACCAAACTCGCATTGCCAGTTTTTATTATTATTCCTTTCATGCCAGTATGTGTGGAAGGACAGAGACGTGCCTATTGGGTGACTCCTCCAGGATGTGAACTGCTGAGTCGGGCCAAGCACCAAGTCCTCGGGCAACACGGTGAGATCTGGTGGGATAAGAGTAAGGGATGTTTGGTCAGTTGGACATACGAGTGTTCAGAGTTAGACAGGAATGTACAGCTGTGTCGTTGTGATGCTTACTCCTTTCAGGAGCGGGACTCTCTTCTTTAGTCATCGGGTTCACCTGTTCACATATTTACAAACGCTTTAAAACCTTTTTTTGGACACAGCAAATCAGAATAAAATTAGATTGTGGCTTTGCTTACAACTCGAACCAGTGTGGATGTGCTCCTCTCTACTGAGGCATTGCTACTGCTTTCCAAAGAAAATGACTGTCTGTTAAAACACCACAAAAGAACTGGTGTTAGGAAAACATTCATTAGCATAAATGTTTGAAGCATAATACAAAATACATTTATAACATTTGTAACAACATGCTATCATTTTCATTAAACTATATTACAGTATACGATTCTCAAACAAACGTACACATCTTGGCTGCCCTCTAGTGGCTAAAGTTATAATTATCATTTTAAGCCCAAACGCATTTAAAAATCGTAGTGACTCACTGAAATACACTACTGCCCCCTACAGGATGCTATTAAAACTCCAAGTGGCATAAAAAAAAATCACCTTATTTCCAACCAACACCAAAATTAATGCCAACTTTATAGAAAGACCTGTAAGTGCAGCTCAGAATGATAGCTTTTTTATAGCTCTGAAAAATGTAAAAAATGACAAAAATAAATAAAATTATATTTAATCACCACATGTTTATATTTTATTTGTTACACCCAATTCAGTAAGTTCTTTAAACAGTCTAATTAGCTGAGAATTGTGCCTTAAAAAATATATATATATTCCAGAATTATAAGTGTTAAAGCCTGAAATTAGTAAATATGTCTAGAATTAATAAATTATATCAACATATCCATGACAAAGGACTTCATACCATTACTGAGAGAGATGTTTATTTTTTTATATACATTTATTTATTACTACTTTTTCTATACTATTCTGTTTTTTTTTTTTGTTTGTTTGTTTTTTTTTTACCATCTACTCCTGTTATTTTTTTGTGCCCCATTCATAAGGTTTGGCAATATGTATGTAAATATTCGTCATGCCAATAAAGCACCTTTGAATTTTGAGAGGGACAGACAGACAGGCGTGAACTACGGTTTATAGCTGTTATAACTTAAATGAGAACAGGAACTAACTTGTTTTAAGGCTATTCCATGACATTAAATATAACTATAAACTAATTAAAAAAAAGCATGCTTTGCCATTCTATAATTCCAACACCTTTTTATTTTTGGTATAGAGAAAACCTAAAAAACTATTTTCCATGTTATTTCTGTTGTGCTCCTTTTCTCCTCAACATTTAGTAATATATTCTGACTGGAAATGTTTTTTTTTTTTTCTTCTCTTTTTACACTGTAGGTTAATCGTATTATTAGCATGCAGCTAAACAGCCAGGTGTCTCCTGTGTGTCAAAAAAGATCTGTTTTTTTTTTTTTTTCACAGAGTGATGAATGGCATTTCAACATGGGCATAATATTTAGTTTAGATAACAATTCTCTCAAGGGTGCCAATATTTATTCTCATTGCTTAGATGCTTTTTAAAAGCTAGTAGTAAGCAAGTAAAAAAAACTTGATAGTAAGTAAAACAGTAGTAAAAGGTAACAGATTATAATTAAATATTTAATGCAATAAATTTCCTAATTTTATACAATTAGTAAAAATAACTTATTGTTGTACTGAGAAAAATAACTAAGTGAGACTTTGCTGTGGAACACTGCGGCTCTTTATTTGAGGCCTTAAATGTAATTTCATTTGAACTCTCAATCCTGTCAGCATCACTATATTTAGTAATTCTCATTTATTGGTTTTCCATTCTGCATTTCTTTTCACCGCAGGAGGAGTGAGTCATGTACGTGGCTCTTGTCTTCAGACTGCGGTATGCCTGGTCACACCTAATTCCTGACAAATTCCTTGAGCTGACAAACTTGACCGTGCTGTCCTGGAATGTTGTTGTCAAGTGAGCAGATGAATGAAAAGCCCCTGAGTCTTAAGGACAACAAGACTCGAAGGGCCTCACCTCTGACAGCTCGAACAGAGAGCGAGGAGTGTGACGGCAAGGATGAAGAGGATGACCACGGAGAGGAACGCTAGTCCTGGGAGGTTCACTGCATCCCATGCCTGAGGGGCGATGTAGATAGGCGCCATGATTCTGATTCTAAAGGTGGATCTAGAATACACAAGAGAGGAGTTTTAGAGACACCACACCTCATACTTGTATCCATAATGAGCACATTACCCCTCTATGTGGCAATTATTGAGGTATTTAAATTCTCTAATAGCTAATTGGTGTGATTACATTTTCTTTTCATTATCTTTAATCCACCCGTCATTGGTGCTACTTCAGCTCCTAGCACTTTTGCCCCCAGTTTTTTAGGCTGAGCTCTCTAGTTTAATTCCACATTCATATCTCTGATGTATTTATATACATTTTTAAGCATTTTGTCTTGGTCAGGGCTGAGATGGATCTGGTGTTCATCCAGGAGCACTTGGCTGGAGGGGTGAATACACCCCTTCCTGTCCCAGGGCACCGTGCACTTCAGTCTAATTGGAGAATCTGGGGGAAATCAGTATGGATGCTGGGACAGACAGTAACCCAAATTCAGGATTGAAACCTGGAGCTGTGAGGAGATTTCGCTTCCTGCTACAAATGCTCTCCGTCTTGATTACTTTTTAGATTCACTAATACGGAATTTTCATAGCTCTTAATTTTTGTCTTAATTCATTACTCTGTATTTGTACCCTGTTTCAGTATTTCTACTTTAAGACATTTTAACCCTAGGGCTTCTTGGTGCTCCCTGCGTCCTGCAGTAAAAACTACCGTCATAATGACAATTCACTATCCTCCTGCGTTCTCCTGAGTCCTTATGTCTTCTGATCAGCAACCAGATTCCTTTCAGCTGCTTTTGCTTATCCAAAAATGGGTTCGAGCTGTGCAAGTCTTTGGTCTGAGTTTAATTCTGGGCTGCAAATTGTAAAACAAAGCCTGAGGATCTGTTTGTTCAATGAAACAATGTCTCTAAACAATGAAAACCCCACCTTAAAGCCCTTAAGGAATTAATCTCTAATATTGTTTCTGAAGCCTGTAATAACAATGAGGCACAATGATTTGTATTTACTACATACATTACATAAATTACTACAACAATGTTTGAATTAATAAAATCACATCATGGTGTTATTATAAAACCTGTACAGTTGTTCTGACAGTACAGTACAGTTGTTCCTCACATAATATATCATTAAGAGATTTTGTTGGTAAAGGAGGACAAGGAGTGATCGAGCACCAGGATAACACGTTGTGACACCCAATTGGCCATGCCAATTTAAATAAATCATAAAGTAACCACAAATTAACATCACAACTATAAAATATTCCACTTTTAAATCAGCTCACTAAAATGGCAGGGTACGTTCGCAGTCCTCCTCTTATTATTAAAATCCTCACACATGACTTTAACAAGAAATATTGTATGCAGCAGGCCAATTATTCTCCAATCTGTGAACTTGAGGTGTAGGACTTGTTTGTTTAAATTATATGCATTTGTTATACAAAAAGTTCATTCAAGGACAATCAATTCCTGCAGTGAAGCATGGTGGCGTTAGCATCATTCTTAGTGTTAGCCTCGATTGTGGCTGCTTCTCTGACTAAATCTCCTCTCTAGCCAGACACTAACACTTGGCTATTGAGTCAGGGTGGTTAAAGAGTCTTTTTTTTTTTTTTTATAACAGGATGCACTTGATAACCAAATCCTGATTTCCAGAGCTTTACCCCGGACTTGTTTTGAAAGCTCCTTTCCCTTCATGATGCCGTTTGTTCAAGTAATAAACTCGGTCTTGCTCCAGGAACAGCTGTATTAATATTGACAGTTTAATTGCGCCCTACCTTCATCATGGTGATAAACTGCAGATCACACATAATGTAGGAGTTTTTCAGCCGTGTTACACAGTATTTATTGACTGTTGTGAAAAATCATAATCACACAAATCAGATGATTTTAAGGTGAACACTACAGGAATGTGCTTCTGATTTAGATCACCCGTTTTGCTAGACCAGGTGTGTCCAACTCATGGGCTAGATCGCTGGGTGGAGAGCGCAGTGCTGGCTGAGTACATTAGTGTGTAATGCAGTTTTACTGCAGGTTTTTTTTTTCTGTTTTGAAACTTTAAAACAAAGGATAAGAACACCCACTTGGCACTGTGCCATTATTTGGGGTTTGTCTGCTGCCTGAAGGAGAGATTTTGCATTAAAGAAAATGCCCAGGGTCAGTGCATCCCTCCAAATCCTCACTTTCTTAAAAATAAACTTTATTAAGTCTGTGTGTGTGTTAGGGGGAGACACACACAGAATGAGACAGAGAGAGGGTTTAAAGCTGTGATGTAATGATGGAAAACTTTATGGAGAACCAGGTGGAGAAATTATAAGTACAGTCATTATTTGGAGACGTTAACATTATTGTTCACTTATATACATTTCAGGAATAAAAAATGTCAGTATGATCACATGATGTGTGATGGTCAAGTTTCAAAGCTGCAATTAAAACCAGAAACTGGTTCCTAGAGCCCGAAACAGGCATATTTCTACTGTGCATCACTTTCTCACTTCATCTCAGCAAAGAAAATTATCATAAAATCTTGTTAAAGTTTAACAATTACTCTTTGGGGAAATAAATAAATAAGTGAAATGATAAAAAGTAATTGTGAAATGTGACATGACTAAGCACTAAGTCTTTAATTTCATTTGAAAGAAAAAAGAAAATGAAGTCATGTATAAGCTGAAATGCTCACCACACTGCTGCGGTCCTTCTCAACCTCTTGACCTTTTTCTTGAATCACAAGCAGAGCAGTTTGTCCATGTGCGTGTCCTGCATATCAGTGCGGATTAATAAGATGGTCAGCAGAGGTTGTGTGCGTGTTTCATACACAGGTAATATACACCTTACTGAAAAGCTTCACTTCCTCATTCCCCTTCTCATTCTCTCATTCGCTCGCTCACCCCCCCTCCCTCCCTCCCTCTTATCAGTGTTCTTTGTAATTACAGAACGCATTTCCCTTGCTAGGTTATTTACATACACACATGCTAGACTGTGATAGAGAACATGTTTTGTGTCACACCACAACATTTGTGTAGTTAGATTATGAAGCTGGAAACCAGTCTCTGTAAACTAGTGTATGTGTAAAGCTTTAGTGATGGGAAGATCCGTTTTTTTTTAATAGAAATGATTAATTCAAACATAATTAAATAAATATTTGAATTAAACCTTTTTTGCAACAAAGTTTTAAAAAGGAAATAGGAGACCATTTTAAACACTAGATGGGTAAATATTAAAATTTCACTTAATATACTATGTAACATTTTTCATTTTATTAATTCATTCATTATTCAGGTAGTATGTGCAATTTTGGCATATTGTAGTTCATGCATTTTACAATCTTTTTGTCATTTTATTTAATATTTAAAATCAGTATTTAAAATGTATTTAATTTTTCAGTTGTGCCCGTGAATTTGTTCGCGTTGGATTTAATTGCACACTCAAACATGGTCTTAAAAAAAATGAACAACAGCATCTGTTTAATTTTGGAATGAACTAAAATTATGAGGTTGATTTTTTTTTTTTTTTAGGCATTTTCCACTTAAATATCAAATGAGCATATCTTCTCAAAGAAACAAAGCCTAAAAGTTACCTCAAGCTCAGCCAAATACACCTGTGAAAATCCCATTAAAATTAGTTCAGTAGTTTTGATGTCGTCAAGAGTACTTGGTGTTCCCAAATTCCCAAGTAGTTTTTATGTCAAGCAAAAAGAAAATTTTCAAAAACCATCTTTAGGTGTTCTTTTGTCATTTGTAACTGCTGTGTGAGAGAAATGGCTTGTAATTTGCACAAAAGAAGAGCAGCTTGCACGAATTCATTTTTCACTCTCAGCAGAACATAAACAGAAATGTTTGGATATCTGCAAACTAAATTTGGACCGATACTCTAAGGAAGGTGAACATTTCTTAAACAGAATCCTTACTGGTGATGAGACACGGATTCATCACTACAAGCCTAAGTGTAAACGGCAAAGTATGGAATGGAGAAAAAGGAAAAAAGTAAGTAAATAAATAAAAAAAGTCAACCATCCACTGGAAAAGTAATGCTTACAGTTTTCTGGGATTCTCAAAAGGGCCAGAATTAAAACATACTGTCGATACTCTGCAAAAACGTCATTTTGAAGTGTTAAAGCATCCTCCCTATAATACTGCACAATTGGACATTGACCTGTTTGGTTGCCTGAAAGCAACCCTACAAAGACAAAGATTCACTTGTTGATAGATGGACAAAGTGTATTGAAAAGCAAGGAGTTCATTTTGAAAAATGATGAATGTTAATTATAATAAGTTCTACAGCCAGAGTGCAGATCATTTTTGACTCACCCTCTGAAGCTGGTCACTCCAGGTCCTTTCTCCAGCTCATCTCATTGATGGACAACCAGCTTCTCAGATCAAGTCAATACTGAACTCACACCTCATTGACTGGGAGGGTTACGACCCTGAGGACCAGCCATGGATTCCTGGACAAGACAAACTGGACTCGTTACTCTGCCATGAAAGAAATTTGTTCCTTGATTGAACTCTTTTATCAGTTATAACACAGTCACCATCTGCCTCAAATTCATTACCCACAAACCATCACAGGCCACAATGGTCACCATGGACTACAGTTAGGACCCAACACTGCATCACGCTGCCAAGCTCACACTCAGCTGAGTTCTAACCACGCACACCTGTTTCTAATCAGTTACACTCTATGTAAACAGACTCTGAACTCAGTCTCATTGCGAAGTGTTTGTTCAGTTGCTCACACCTGAGTTTACCAAGTCTTATTTCTCTCATGTTTGCTATTTTGGATCTTTGGATTGTGTTTTTACTTGTGATGCCTGTGTTAATTCATGGACCGACCTTCTTCCTGCCTGTCCCTAAACCCCTTCTGTCATTCTCTTAAGTAAAGAAATGCTAATCTGCAGTTGTATCTGTCTAGGCTTCTTCCACTGACACACATAAAACTTTTTTGTTTCTTCTAAGTTGCAAAACAAGCATAAAAGGCTTTTTTTAAAAACTTATCTCCAAAAAGAATAATAGCTTGATGTCAACTTTTTAAACTTTCAAGCAAAATGGCTCGAAGGGGCTGCCGTGTGAAACAACATTCCTGTAGATTCACTTGGATGATTGCAAAGAATGTGTGTTTTAATCTATGACAATGATCTGCATGTGTGATGTCACATGGTGTTTTGATGTAGTAATGAGTGAAAGTAACATCAGTATTCATTGCTTTCCGGATGACTTGGGAGAAATAACAACAAAAATTTTGAACTACGTCTGCCATTACAAACGCCAGAACGATGATGTAGAGTCCACTTCAAAACAGTCTGCTCTGAAGAAACGTGTGAATAGTGAATAGCTGAGTAAATAAACTGAATGAATACAATCCCATATTCTCATATTCTAAGGGCCAACTTATCGTCTGTACCGCTTTATCCGAGTAGGGCCTAGAGCATATCCAAGGAGGCAGGGTACACCCTGGATGGGGTGCCAATCCATTGCACACACATACACACACTCACCCACACACTACAGGCAATTTGGGAACACCAATTAGCCTAATCTGCATGTCTTTGGATTATTGGAGGAAACCCACCAGCCACAGGTAGAACATGCAATCTCCATGAACACAAACTGAGACAGGAATCAAACCCAGACCCTGGAGGTGCAAAGCGACGGTGCTAAGCACTAAGCCACTGTGCCATTTAAGGACCAACTCAAATACCGAAATAATAAAAATGAGCAAACTTCATAATGGATCTTCCCAGTCTGTATTCATTGTTTGATTTAGTCATCCACACAGAGTTTCCCTCTGAAACTCTGTTTCAAACTGTGTTTACACAGGAGATACCCTTCTGTTGTTTATTTTTACATTTTACTTTCTCATAAGTTCTCACATTCATAACGTATTGTTTATAAACAGACTATCTGAATCAAGCGCTCAGTCTGCCTGACCTCATGTTTGTCTATTTGGGCCTGTTCCCTATGCAAAAATGGCACATAACTGCCTCATTCTTCCTGCTTAATATTTCAACGTGTCAAAACACATGTTCAATCTGCCACTGAGTTTTATTCCTCTGGCTGGCATTTCATCTATATTCATCTCATCTATTTTATTCATGTGTTTATTAGTTGTCTCTCTGTATCTTTATTTTTTATTTTAATTGCACTACTTTATTTTCTAGCTTTTGTCATTCGTAATATCCTTTACTTTTTTTTTTTTTTGTAAAAAAACCTCCGCACAGATTATCAGTAAATGAAAATCCTTATAAAATGTAGATTATAATAAATTGGAAGTAACTTGTCTCAACTAACTAACAAGATCTTACTCCTGAGCCTGATCTGTTTGTTCCAGTGTACATTTGTTTTTATGGAGCCATAAAGCTTTGATGTCCCTCTGGATACGATGATGAATGCTGTAAATGTAAACAGCTGTAAATGTAAATGTCCCCACTTTGTCTCCATGCTCTTACACCCTCTGGACCCTCACAGTGCTAAGATTCATCCACAATACTTTGAATCATTAAGCTCCAGAAAACAATTAACATTTCATATTAAGCACATCTGAAAAATGTTATTGATTTAAAATCGAATACACCTCCCTGACAAACTTTTGCACTCTGCTGTATTAATCTAAAGGACATAAATCTGAAATAATGCTGTGAGAAAATAACTGAAAGTCCGGGGGCGTGGTGATGACGTCACCACTGTGTTCTGTGATTCGGAGCACCCTCTAGTGGTGGTTTGAAAAAGGTGTATTCTGAGACAAATTATGGGATGTGCAAAAACATTCCAAAAAGCATCACATTTTTAACATTGCATACACTGGAATTTTTCATGTTTTTAAAAATATGCATAATTTTTTCCCCCATGGTTAATTATTTGTCTGTTATTATATTGCAATTTTATATTACTGTTACTTATCATTATTATTATTATTATTATTTAAAATATTTATTGTTTGTAGCTGCATTTTTTTTAATCATATTTGAAGATTTCAAATATCAGAACTTGTATCAGCTGTTGTTTTTAGCTTTTCCCATGTTCATGCAATTACATTTTAAATTATTTATATATATCTATTATTTATTTATTTAATATTTATCCTCCCATTTATTAACACAGATGGGAGGCATCATGTCGACACACTTTCAATCTGACATTTCACTGTTGCTCTGGTAACTCCCATAGAGTATCTGTGTGCGTGTGTGTGTTTGCGTCTCATCTCTGATGACGTGAACGATACTGACTCTTAAAGAGAAAGAGTGCAAATTAAAATAGATTCATGTTCTTCACGGTGAGTGGGATTGGGATGCAGCCCAAGCTGGAGAGAATCATCCCTTTCTCTCTCTCTCTCTCTCTCTCTCTCTCTCTCTAAACACACACACACACACACACACACACAGATCCTTGAGCGGATACAGCACAGAGGAGAATCAGGGTGTAACATTCACAATGCCAGCTCCATGCATAAGCCTGGCAGGGCAGCAGAGGATCTGGAGACAGGCTGGCAAGGCAACACTCCCGAGGCTCTCCATCCATCCAGAGGAAGACAAGATGAAAGGTAGGTGAGCAGCTTAATACCGATAAGCCTCATGAGGCATATTTATTTTACAGATGATATTTGTGTCAGTGACGTTTACACATCTACTGGAACATGTGTGTTGCTCAGGATGTTTATTTAATAAATCCAGTACAGAATTGTGTCACCATTTTACATTGTACCGTCCCAGACTGCGATGAACTTACTGATTACCCAGGGTTCTCTAGGAATCATATGGCTCTCTGTTATGCAACACACACTTTAACACCTACACACACTCGCACAAACACCCACACACCAAAGACCATCATACCCTTCTCACAAGCTTTATACTAACATCGCTCATGTGAGTTTTGAGTGGAGGAACCGTAGTCAGGTGCTCTGGGTCTGTCGCCTCACCCACGTCGTACCCCAAACACACTCTCAGCACAAACAAATAATGTCTTTGTAGCTTTCTTTTCAGGCCCTGGGCTGTGCTGGAGAACAACACAATAGTCTCAGATTCAGCTTGGGACACAGCTAACATCAGCCTGCTAGTTGTTAAAGATCTTAAACTGATTACCTCCCCGTGAAACTCACACAGCTTAAAGAAAAAAAAATAAAATAAAGAAAATACAAACTGCTTCTTTCTGCTAATACTTATATTTTGCAAGAGTATTGCTGTTTTTTTTTTTTTTTACGTTTATGGGTGGTTGGTGCCACCTACTGGTCTGAAGTGTGAAACAGAAGATTAGGAAGAAATGTTGCGCCGTACTTATCGCATTAATACATCGCATTTACACAATCAATAAAGCAACAATACCTCAAAACAATAAACATAAGTGCTAATAATTTAAATCAGCAATTTAAAAATCACAATGGCCAAAAATCTAATAGAATTATGAGATGTTCATGTATGGCGGCACGGTGGTGTAGTGTTTAGCACTGTCGCCTTGCACCGCCACGGTCCGGGTTCGATCCCCGGCCAGGCTTGATTCCCGTCTCTGTGTGCATGGAGTTGGCATGTTCTCCCCGTGCTTGGTGGGTTTCCTCCAGGTACTCTACTTTCTTCCCACAGTCCAAAGACATGTAGGTTAGACTAATTGGCGTGCTCAAATTGCCTGTACTGTGTGAGAGTATGTGTGTGTGTGTCTGTGCCCTGCGATGGATTGGCACCCTGTCCAGGGTGTACCCTGCCATGTGCCCTAAGTCTCCTGGGATAGGCTCCAGGCCCCCCCGTGACCCTGAATACAGGATTAAGCGGTATAGATGATGAGTGAGTGAGATGTTCATGTTTATAGGTGACAGAAAGTCAAACTGTGTCCTAAACAGGTATTTACTAAACAAGCAATAAAACACTCAGTATGGTGATGTTAGAGGAAAATAATCAAAAGTGAGGTGTTGTATTGATGATGAGTTACTGTGTTCCATGTCCACAAGTGCTTTATTCCTCTCGTACCACAGCAGCAAACTTGTTGTTTAGTAAAGCATTAATCCTTTTATAGATATTGTACTTTTAAGCATGACATCATGGGGAGCCCCTGATGTCATGTAATTTGTTATGAATTGAAACTGTTAAAATGATAACTTTTCCCAATCACAAGAAGCAGATATATCAGTGGTTTGAGAAACCTGAAAGTAAGGTGTTAGAAACATTCATCACACAGTCATTTTGTGACTATAGGACAATATTTCATGAATGTTAAAGGTCTGAAACCGTCAACATAGTTAAGAATCTGATCCGATGCTGTTTTCCAGGATCTAACCTCGATGTAAAGTCCAAACCGGAGCAGAAGCGCGGGTCCTTTTCTCCCCCAGCTCCCATCAGTAACCAGAAAAGGAACGGAAATGCTACTGCAGGTGTGAACCACCTCGTGCTTGACCATCACGCTTGCTGTCCTCCTTCACCTCATCTCTCTCAGGCCAGATTGTAGTGCTGGTGTGGTGCAGTGACACAATGGACCTCTTTATACGGTTCACCTGAAATTGAAGAAGAAATTGTGAAAAAACAAAAAAAGACGAAATTTAAAAGCTCTTGGCGAAGAAAAAAAAAAAAAAACTAAAATCAGTTAGCAAATCAGATAAGAGAGAGCATATGACTGAATCTGCAGCAGGATTTAACCATGAGACTAATGTTGTGTTTTCAGATCAGATCGTTGGAGGGGTTGGAGAAAGACAGTAAAATCTTAACCGTGTAAACTTTAATTAATAATTTTCCTAGTTTTGTTTTGAAAGCATAATACAATCTGTCAATTCACAATATTTACCATTAGCTGGAATTTAACTTATTATGCTAGCTATTTGAGCTAAATGATGCTACTCAAACCTGCAGTAGCACAGAAAACAGGCTAACTTGGGTAATTGATTTTTTTTTTTTTTTTATGTTAGCAAATCAGCTAAACATACCTGCTATGTTTTATAATGAGGTAAAGGAAGTGCCTGATTTTATAACCTTTTATAAACTAAAAGGTTTTAGGAAGGTAGGGCTGGAACACTAATCCTCAAGTGTTAACAATATTGTTATAAGATGTACAACAACGCCTGAATAAGATGTTCCCCCAGATCTCTAGTTGATTGAACATTTTATTTCTAGAGACCTCAAAAACCACATAGAATGATACAGAATAAGTTAATGTGTGTTAACAGAAAATTGAAATTGGGATCATAAGGCCCTGTGAACATAGATGCCGATGACAAATCCAAACATTTCTTGATTTTTTCCTACATTGACAAACTCAATAGGATGCTAATCTGAAATTTCTGCATGCTCCACATAAACCGATCAACGTTTGTATGTTCTATTCCATTTTGAACATAAGAGCCAGTGACTGTAGTTGTACTTCTCAGAGTCTCACGCGCTGAACGTAGATGAAAGACTGCGACTGGCTCGAGAACGAAGAGAGGAGCATCTCAAACAGCTTGGTATTTATTCCACAAGTATAATTTTCTGGATCATTTTTATTTTACATATTTTTTTTTGCCAACTGTTTGTTTGTGGCTGCGTTTAGCATCACGAGAGCATGGCTGGCTGGCCAGAGAGGAGAGAGCCCGACGGTTCTACGAGAAACACCTGGAGGAACGTCGGAAAAAGCTGGAGGAGCAGAGACAGAGGGAGGAGAGGAGGAGGAATGCTGTGGAGGAGAAACGCAGACAGAGGCTCAGAGAAGAGCGAGTGAGTTGAATTGAGTTCTTCTAAGCTTCAATGGATTTTAACCTTTAAAAATCATTTAGCGTTCCAGAATTAAGCCTTTTTTTCCCACCAATAGCGTTTGGCCATTTGCCGTTTGCTAAGAGTGTTATAGTAGTAAAACTGCCGAACGGTTAAGGTTTCTTAGCTTAATAAAACGTTCTGCATGGAATACTTTGTGTCTAATAGCAATGCTGTTGTATTTTATGGTTCTATGTAGAATGATTAAACAAATCCTTCCAATGAACTTGACAAAGAATGAATTAATGTTCAACTAAACATTTGCTGGGTTTCAGCATTTATTGGCTTCTATAACTGGGTTCTGGGTTCCTCCCAATAAACAGGATAATAAATGCTTTAATGGCCTAAAAGTAACTTTTTCATCTAAAAATGTTTATTTATCTTCTATCTGCTTCTGCCAACTGTAGTTGAATAACGTGTTCCTTCAAACAGTTCAGTGTTCTTCTTGGAACTCTTTCTCTGAAAGAGGCCATTAGGTAGAACTTTTAAGGGTTTCAACACATAATCACTTAAAGGTTCAGTGGTGCGACTTTGAGTAACTGACACACCGCATCTTGAACAGGTCTTTTGGATAATTTTGCATGAAGTACTTCCTAGCTATTTGAAAGGGTTATATGTCTGCTACTATCGAGTTTGATGTCGAACTTTTAAGGTTTTAAACAGATTCTAGATCTCGGACTTTGACATGTGATTCTTATGGCTTGTAATTTACCTGGAGTTATTTATAATTTGAGGTGCTGACATGGACATGAATGTTCTACCTGAATATTATGACTCAAACTCCACCGCTGGAGCCGATCACAGTTCTCTCGTCTCTAGACTAAGCTTTGACTAGAACTCACAGCTTAGTCTAGAGACTAAAGGGTAAGGGCCTGGTGTGTTTTCTCAGGAACGGTACGAGTCTGTGTTGCAGAAGACCATGGAGAGGAGCCAGAAAGCCAAGCAGAAAAGTTCACAGAGGAGAGTGTGCAATACTAAGAACAACTCAAATGGTAAAATTCTGCAAGTGCATGTCTTTTAAAGAGCTAAAATGTCTCTCTTTGGCTTCCTGCTTGTATGATTAACCTCATACATT
The DNA here is from genome assembly GCA_013621035.1 of Clarias magur. Classification (NCBI taxonomy): domain Eukaryota; kingdom Metazoa; phylum Chordata; class Actinopteri; order Siluriformes; family Clariidae; genus Clarias; species Clarias magur. Next base: position 208,642 of record QNUK01000190.1, read on the forward strand.
CTTTTCTGCTTTAAATGTCTGTGATTTGCTCCTCTTCAGCTAAACGCCGCTCTCTTAGTCAGTGGGAGATAAACCTGATTAATCGCCTTCAGACCCCTACCATCTCTTATCTAGCCAGGAGCAGGAGTGCTGTATGTCTGTCCAGAGGAGAAGGTAACTGGAGAGAGTGTATTAAAGTTGCAGTTCATAATTATAAAAACAATTCTCAAGCTGAGAAATGAACAACTTGAAGAAGCATATCAAGAACAATTTATGACGTCGCTAATGAGGAAAAGTGTTATTTTACATTATTAAGGCCCTGAAATTGGCTCAACCTCCTGTTATAACAATACTGCTTAGTTTTCAAGGGAATAAGCTACTTTGAGGGAGTGGGGTATCTCTTAGACAGCAGAGAAAAGATAACCTGGGAGAGTTTATTAAAGATAAAAGATGCAATTATTAGTAGCTGACTAGACGAGTGGGCTGGTTAGGAGAAGGTGACAGCAATCTCTGAGAGCGTTAACAAACTGCATTTTTAAAAATAGCAAACCCAATTGCCTAGAGATTTACAGATAACTACAAGTGAGGCAGCTGTGCTAATGCTAGCGCTTGCTTTTCTCTCGTCCTCTTTTCCTTCACTCATTTTCACTTTTTTGTTTAAACACCAAAAACTTATTTTGCCATTGTTCAGTTGTTCATATTTGTCGACGTGCAGTTTCATGCCACACTGTGAACAATAGCAGTGCTCCGAAACCTCTTGGAACATCAACACGCAGCAAGACCATAAAGCCTGGGGTGATCAGTGGCAGCCACCAAACCTCCGCTACTAAACCGGTGGGATTTATGCATTTGCTTATTAAGCACTATTAATATGCACTGACCTGGTAATGTACTGAAAGCTCTTTGTGTCTATTTGTGTCTATTTATCTGTGTGTGTGTGTGTGTGTGTGTGTGTGTGTGTTGCGGGTCTCACAGGGCTCATATCTTGAGAGACGAGAACAGAAAAAGCCACAGTCTCACACAGCCTGTGATAAAGTCACGTCCACATCAGAGACAGAGAACAAAACAATATCCTCACTAACAGGGTATGTAATGTATGTCCTATGTAAAAGCACAAAGCTTCATGTTACCCAATGAAGAAAACTCTCAGTATTTAGCTGTTGTAGAAGAATCTGTGACAGGGTGGTGAGAGGAAGCAGAGTTACTGTAACCACCTGATTGGTCATTGGCTAGTGGGAAAGAATGAGGATCAGTGATTGGCTAGTGGGAACAATTGTGATCAGTGATTGGTTGCTGGCTGCTAGTGAGCTCAGGAAGTAAAGTGAACCTATTTGTCTTGTAATCAGCATATAACCTGTGTCATGTGCATATAACTACGTTTTATATCATTTGTTTCACAGGCTACAGCTAATTGTTATACGTACAGGGTTTTGTGTTGAAATACTTGCTATACTTGTTGCTAGGTTTGTTCATAGAATAAAGTCACTAAAGGGGTCTGACATCTTATCAAACTAACTTTTGCTAACTTGACTCCACTTGCAAAAACAATTCCTTTAAAATCCTTTTAAACCTCGTACCCCGCTGTGAATGAGCTGTTATTATGGAAAAGTGTATGAGTAGGAGCGCCTCAGTGTAAATGTGTGATAACACTGTCAGAGCTGCTGTTATTGAATCAACAGATAATAAACAGATTCTCTCTGTGTTACTAGATTGCGGGAGACTCTGAGAGTGTCCCCCAGTCAGGAGTGTTTGCCCGCTCTGCCTGAAGAGGTAGATCTGGAGGCAGAGAACACACCTCCCAACAACTCACATCAGCCTCAGCGTGACCAGTCAGCTGCTGTGTGTTTGCGCCAGGATGTTGGATGTGATGGACAGGTTCAGGAGAACCCGGGCTCTAATAGACCTGTGGCAGTTCCTGCATGCCCTCACACTCCTAATGGTGAGGAAAAGAACAGCTTCTGGTCCATAGCCAGTTTAACAGCTTTAATTCAGGACAGAATCAGGTACAGTCATATCTGATCTCATACTGTATTTGAGTCTTTTTCCACCACATCCATAAAGCTCTGGCAGAAGATCCTTGAGCTGTTTTATTTGTATTTATTTATTTATTTAGTCCTATTGGCCGAATCTTCAATTCAGGGTGTTTTTGGTTATTGGATAAGATTAGATCCAACTAATGGTACTTGTTGTCAGAGGTGAAAAGAGTAATAAACTTTTTGTACTAAAGTACAAGTACTGTTACTTCAGTGAAATTTTACTGAAGTAGAAGTAAAGTTCACTCTCTCACTCATCATCTATACCACTTAATCCTGTATTGAGGGTCACGGGGGGCCTGCAGCCTATCCCAGGAGACTTATGGCACATGGCAGGGTACACCCTGGACAGAGTGCCAATCCATCGCAGGGCACAGACATACACACATACACTCACTCATTCACACACTACGGGCAATTTGGGAACGCCAATTAGCCTAGCATACATGTCTTTGGACTGTGGGAGGAAAGTAGAGTACCTGGAGGAAACCCACCAAGCACGGGGAGAACATGCCAACTCCATGCACACAGAGACGGGAATCGAGCCTGGCCGGGGATCAAACCCGGATCCTGGCGGTGCAAGGCCCACCCACTACATCACCGTGCCGCCAGAAGTAAAGTTTCCATAATAAAAATCTACTTTTTTTAACAGCCGGGGTGGGATGTGGGATTCTAGTGTAGTTCAAAAAAGCCAAGAGGATATAAATCTCAAACTAGTTGTTTTTAATTGAAGGAACACTTTTGCACAATAAAGCTGTTGTATTTCTTGTGCTTGAAATCGAAGTGGCTTAAATATGGTGTGACGCTTTGCCCCGATAGCCGAGGGGAAAAAGAGCTCAGAGCCAAGAATAACGTTCAGCACAAAACCTTTATCGACCTCTTTCAGCGTCACAAAATTATAATACAAAACATAAAGTACAAGTAAAGAAATGCGTAAAAGAATAGAGCATTTCGGAGGTGAGCAGCACACCTGAGCTCCTACTCCGTTCCACAGCTCCGCAGCGCACACACTGGGGAGGGGTGACAACTCTTAAAAGGTCAACATACATACATAATGTGGTATACAACATACAGTAGTAGTGGTCGTTACAATGGCTAGGGGTTTGCTTTATAAGAACCTGATGGCATTTCCCTTTCAGCTGGGTCTGCATCACTGGCACCTGCTTTGTCCGTCTCCATCGTTGTTGTGAATTTAGCGTGTTTGTTTTCCCCGCCCATCAATCAATCAGCGCAGTGGTTTCAGGGTCCAATTTTTTTTCTTCCCCGTTGCATTATGTTAATTATTTTTCATTTTCATTCATTTATTTTTTACTCAGTAGCGAATATGATTTCAAATGTAGCCAAGTACAATACTTCAAACAAAACATACTTAAGAACTAAAAGTAAAATTACAGATTTTAAATACTAGACTTTAAAAAATAGAGATACACAAAAAAACTATTCAATTACAATAACGCGAGTAAATGTAATTCGTTACTTTCCACCTCTGCTTGTGGTTTAGGGGTGGAGCTAGCCTCACTGCAAGGTGCTGATTGGTTACATTCAACCTCCATTCATCCATCCATCTAGAAACCTCTGCTATCATCTAGGGATCATCGAGGCTAATGTTGACCATTGTATTTCTTCACATTTGTTGACCATTGTATTTATTCCCATTTTGAAATCCGTTGTAGGTCAAAATTCGCATACTACATGCAATTTGGGAACGTCAATTAGCTTAATCTGCATGCCTTTGGACTGTGGGATAAAACCAAAGTGACTGAAGCACGGGGAGAATGTGCAAACTCCAATCACACAGACCCCGACACAGGAATCGAACCCAAACCGTGCCACCTATGTGCAACTTGTCAAATGCAATATATATAGGTCACATGCTATGAAAGCCATAAACACACAACAGAGAATATTTGGTGCAATGTTTGTATTAGTGTTACAAAATACTGTATTTGGAAGTGGAGCTAGCAGCCCTTCCTGTTGCTACTTGGTTGGATGCAACCTGTCAAATACAACACGCAAAGTACACACGGTATGATCCAGTTGTGAGAAAATGTGGTTACTGTTACCACCCTAAAGTCGATTAAGATAAGATAATTGCAATATAGTATCCTATAACTACATTTAGTTTTATTTCTTTTATACCACAGCAATTTGCCAATGATTATAAATCTTATTTATTAATGAGTGACATGATGTGCATTTTTACTTACAATATTTCTGTCAGCAATATATTAAAATCTTCAATCTATGTTTCTATTGTTGGCAAAAAGAACAAACAGTTGTCAGTTACGTTAGAGCATTTCCTCCATGTTAAGTTTACTGTGGTGTTGATACACGTTGTAGTAATGGTGCAGTCACTTTTACTGTTATCCATCTTTTTATTAGAATAATTTCTGAATATGCTGAAGAATTAAACATAACATCAAGTTTCATTGGTTGATGTATTTCTTTATTGCGTCTGCAAACGGTTAATTCCTTATTAATTAAAATAATTAAGAGAAAATAATTAATTAAGAGAATAATTAAGAGAAAATTAAGAGAAAATAATTCTCATTAATTCTTCAACCTGAAAAATCTTCACTTTTGTACTCAATATATTTGATTATTTGTTTTTCCTTGTTGTTGTTTTTAGAACGAAGTGTCAGAACCCAGAGCAGACCCTCAGCCGGAACCACAGACCCTGAGGAGGCTTCACGTCTGCTGGCAGAGAAGAGACGACAAGCACGAGTGCAGAGAGATAGAGAGGAAGAAGAACGCAGGCAAAGGGAGGAAACAGAGCGAGCCAGGCATGAGGCTGAGGCTCAGTGTGAGGAGAAAGGGATGAGGGAGGAGGAAGAACAAAAGAAGGCAGAAGAGGAGAAGGCACAGAGGCAGAGAGAGGAGGAGAGGAGATTTCAGCAACAGGTCACATATTTCTAAGCTTCTATTTCACAATGATGTTGAATTCTTCAATCTGATTGGTCAGAAGCTATGAATTGTTTTGGAAATAATAAAAGCAGCTCTGACAATAGCACAGCTCCAAATAATATTAATGCACTTTTTGTAATACGTTATCACGTGTGTAGAAACAGCTCGGGCACAGGGACTTGTACGTCTTTGATGTTGTGAAGTGGTCTGTAGGGACATTTATGGAAGGAGTCTCCAGAGTCATTTACATTTTATATTTAAGCATTTAGCAGATGCTATTATCCAGAGCAACTTACATTTTATCTCTCCCTTTTATTCCTTTCTTTTTCTTTGTACATCTGAGGGTTGAGGGCTAAGCGCCTTGCTCAAGGGACTAACAGTGGCAACTTGGCGGTGCTGGGGGTTGAACCTGTGACCTTCCAGTCAGTATCAAACAGACCCTGTTCTGACAGAGTCATAACTGAGCAACAGTCAGATGTAACGCTTCAAAGGACAGACAAGTTCTGATTGATGTGTACAGAAACCTACAGAAAGCTTTTATTATTAAGTCTTTATTTCTACTTTATCCTGTGGAATAAAGGTGATGTTTTTCCCTTTTGAGGATTGTGTCTAGACCTTAAAGATAATCTACATAACTCAAGATTCATGATATTTGCCATATGTTATGGATCTTGCTAGTTTCTTTATTATGACATATAGTTCTCTGGCCCTGAAAATAGTTCTGCCCTGAATCTGCAAAGACGTCTGGAATTTTCTATGAAACACACACACACACACACACACACACACACACACACACACACACACACACACACACACACACACACACACAGAAGGAGGTTGAATCCAATGAGATGGTCAATAGTTAAATCTGTGATCAATGTTTTAATTGTAGTTCCCTTACAGACAACAGAGGGACAAACTGCACCTTTAACTAAAGCAACCTGAGCTCAGTATGCATCCAACTTAATTTGAACTACAATTTACAACTTTCGCTTTCAGAAAGAAGAAGCCGACGAGAGGCTGAGGCTGGAGAGAGAGACGCGATTCCAGAGAGAGGAAACCGAGCGGCAGGAGCGGAAGAAGGTAAGATGGCCATCAGCTCAGGAGTGAATGTAGGTCATCCTGAGCACTGAGACTGAGAGCTGGCCTCATCCACTGTATTTATATCTCACATCCTAGAAAATTACAGGCTAACCATCCTTATCTTCATCTTCTTACAGAAAAAAAAAATGTTATTAAAGAGTTATTGTATGTGCTAATGTGTTATACTGGTCTCCACAGCGATTAGAAGAAATTATGAAAAGAACAAGAGGAACAGATGCTGAGAAGGTATTAAAGAATTATAAACTATTCTTTTTCCTTAAAAAGAGAAAATCACGCCAGTGTAACATATTCCTTGTTTGGTCATGGCAATGATATTAAGAATCTATTCCTTTCCAGGTCTTTTATCCCTAATAATAAATAAATGAAATAAAATGGTAAAATGCTTAGTCACATTGAGATGTTTCTCTACAATTTCTTTATCATAAGAGCTTTTACTGATGCATACATCACCATTGTCTTGTAGAAATCTGTGTTGTCCTCTCCGACGTTGAATGAGAATGTAAAACCCATCCACAGCCTCCCCTTAGAGGATGTGATCAAGCTTCCCAGTCCAAGCAAAGGCTCAATGATGAGCTTAGCTGATGAGGAGGACATCCTTCCTACAGTGGCCTTCAAGGACCGCAGGTCCATCCATACCCTCACAGGTCTTGAGGAGATCCAGGCCCATCAAAGGGCAGGTGAGGACCCAAAAATGGTCAACAATAAAGTTTTGAGGATGCCTGTCACTTTTTTTCTGCCTTCGATGTTTCTATGTAAATGCACAAGCAAGCTATCTAAGCATGCCAAACCCATAGGCAGCATCAAAACACTAACTGTAAAGCCATGTCAGTAAATCAGACCCCTGAAAAATGGTCTCACAGAGATCAAACAGGGTAGAAAACTTGTGTTATTAACAATACCGGCTTCTTTGTGGACAAGGTCTGTAAAGCTTGATTTCCATGGATGAGTTCTCTATCATAGTTAATTCTAATTAGTTTAAGGGACATTTTCCATTTAAAAAAAATAAATAAATAAATAAAAAACACCTGCTATTGGTATAAAAAATATTTTATATAAAACCTTCAGGTAGCATAATTTGTAACATCACAAAACTGACAGAATGACTTTTAACCAATTATGTCCAAAATAATCTATTATTAAGGGTACCAATTTTTAAAATATTTTGTGAGGTTTGCTTTTAAAAATAATCATTAAAAAAAACATTATGACGATAATTGTATTTAGAAATTTGAGCTAGTTCATCATCTTGAGCAGCTAACTAGCCTGTTAGAAATTTAGGCTGGCTAGTCTGTAGTTAAGTCAATAGCTAATCCTCATGAAATAGACTGTTTTTTGGATCATGGATTCTATTTAGAGTACAAATTGATCCAGAACAGCTCAGTTTGTGATGCCACAACACAAGGTTTTAACCAATCACATGCAAATGTGCAAGTCATCAAGGGATAACATGATAGCCACAGAACTAGCCATTTGTATTTATATTAGCGACTAACCAGGTTGTGGTTGATAGCATGAACCTCATATTTTGAAATTTGTCTGGTTTGTAAAGCTCAAATGCTAAAAAAAAACCCTTTATGTTATGTCAAGCTGTAACACAGACGAGCTAGTCTACTAGCAGCTAAGCAGACGGTTAGCTATTTAGGATGGTAGAATGACAAGAAAAAGTTTTCGAATTTGCATATTGCATATTTACAGTATGGATCAGTGTATTTCCATGTGGGTGAAGATGTAATGCGAGATAGACTGTTTTAAATAATGTTGAATTTCACATTCATGGATAACTAAACTGAACACAGGTTTTGAAATGTTTTCATTTTCATTTTTCAGAAGTCATTTAAAGATATGAAGATCTCCAAGGAATCTGAAACTCTGTACTTTATGTATGAAAACAAGCAGAATCGCTTCACCTGCACTTTAAGAACCTTTGACACATTTCGCACCTTTTAAGTGAAAGGTCACTTTAAGTATTTGACCCCCTGCTGCTCTTCTGATTCTTTTTTTTTTTTTTGCAGGTTTTTTTTTTTTTTTTGGTAATTCGCTATTTAACTTATGACTCCCCAGTGTAACCTTTTACACAAATCTGACACAACCACGTCAAACCCATGTCATGGCACAGCCTGATGTTCATGTTCAACATGTTACGTCACATGCTATTTCTTGGTAAGTGATGTCTAGCTAGCGTGTGCTTTAGAGTCATGATAGATGTTCAACTAAACACGCCTAATTATGCTGCCAGAGACGAAGCAGTAACACGTGGATTATTTCCCCCTAACAGCATGTCCTGAAGTGATTTACACAATTACCGTTTCATTTTTGTCCGCTTGCAGTTACATTAAAACAGGTTAGATTCTGTTGTCACTTAAATTTTAACAGCCACAAACCGTTTTTCCCTCAACAGCCTCTCTGTTTTTCTCTCTTAACGTTAACAAGACATAAAAATGCAGCTTGTCATTTTGGAGAGAAACAAGAACGTAAAACAGACTGTTAGTAAGTGATAACCCTGGAGATTCCTTCCATAAAAGGTCAAATAAACATCTCCATCATATCAATGATTATACATTTTTCCTAAATAATAAAATTTTTTTTTGTTTGTTTATGTAACATGCCTACTGTCGAGTACCCGTGAAAGAGCTGTTAATACAGAAACGGCAACATTTTAGGAAATGCTAGACAATCAGAAATGAGTAACTGTTGTAGTTATAGTATACAATATGTCATAAAACCCACATGAAAACTTGTAGCATTAACCAGCTATTATGACATTAAACTTTTAAAAAGTTCTCATAGTAAATAACCTGTCAGTCAGTGAGTATTATGTCAGTCATGACCGGTTTATAACGTGGTTATGTCAGCCTTATGTTGCATGCTTCTCAGAAAGTGTTAGCCACCTATATAGTGAAGATGCTTTAGAGGAGAAATGCTAAGTGTTATATATAAACAGTACACACAAATATACAGACTCACTGGTTAATTATACAAGCATATGGCTTCAGCTTCAGGTCCTTATTTGTGAATCAGTTATTTTGTGAATATTAGTAAGAACTGAAGAGCATCAGCTGTGCTTTGTTGTGCAGTAAAACGTCCTGCTGCTGAGACATGAGTTCTAAGCTCAGCTGCTCCTTTAATAAACTTTACATTTAGCCTTGCTGCTATTCAGCTGTTCCAAATAAGAGTAAGGAACCATCCTGGGTTCAGTTTCCCAAAGGCGCTGAAGCACAGAGATCATTAAGAAATGGTCAAGTTTCTCTCTCTCTCTCTCTTTCTCTCTCTCTCTCTCTCGCTCTCTCTGCCCCTTGAATGGATGTAAACCTGATGATGCAGGTTGGGAAACTGAGCTCAGTTTTTTTTTTTTTTAATGATTCTGTTTCCTGGTAGAAGTAAAGATCTTCTGAGCCATGAGACAGATCTGAGCTAGTGCAATGACAAATTATGCATAATTTAAATGATAAATATGGAGTGTAGAATTAATTCAGTGTTTTATTAATGTAAATAAACTTGCTTTAAAAAGAATATTGGATGTGTTGCAAAGTTACTATGACCTGATTTGATTCATCTAATGTATGCATTGTGTTTTGTTCGTTAATATTATTGTATAATATTATTTAAAGAATTCATTTAAATGTTCACATAAATACCATGTTTTGTGTGTGTGTGTGTGTGTGTGTGTGTGTGTGTGTGTGTGTGTGTGTGTTTTACAGTGTCATGATTCCTAAATTGTTTTATTACAAATTATATTTACCTTCACTTGCTTAATAATTGAGCTTTGTTATATAAGTGTTTAATTTAACTCTAACATCACAAAATACTGTAGCCTTACAAAACATTATAATAATTTAAGAAGTAATTACATTTTTGTCAATGGGAATATTTTAAGAAATCTATAAAAATGCAATATATGCAATATATTTACTTGTTACATTAAATTATACATTATAATTATTAAAAATATATACATCATGGAGGAGGATAATGTCACATAATCATTTAACTAAATTTATTATTATTATTGTTGTTGTTGTTGTACAGTAAGTGACACAGTGGCATTGTTACAGTGTTACTGTAGAATAATGCATTGTTGTCTTAAGTTTAATTGTATTGTATTAGATTGGAGCAAACACAGTAGTATTATCAATTAAGAAATCATTGCCATGAGAATTGAAATTGAACCATATATTAGCAAAAGAAATTTGTATTGTATCATTAGTATCATCAAATATCATATCATGATCCTATGAACTGTATGGCACTGTATTGTTTGGCAGCGGATTGGTGGTGTTGTCAAATACTGACTTTAAGTATTATACCGAAATTGAAAATTATCATGTAGAAGCCTGACCTTTAGCTACAAAGTGAAAGCAAACAAAATGCCCCCTGGTGGAATAATAAAGACTAGTTCTGTAAAACAAACAAAAAGTTTTAGTTAATTTATTGTCTGTAGTACGGTTTAAATGTAATTAATAATATTATGTTCCCTAAAGTAAGCATAATTAGCATTTATAAACTTATGGTTGAAAATGTTTAATTATCTAGAACTACAACAAAAGGTAGCTGACTGGTTAGCACTGTCCCCTTGCACCTCCATGTTTGGGGTTCGATTACCACCTCGAGGTCTGTGAGCATGTTTGCTGGTTTGCTGATTCTCCCCGTGTTTGGTGGGTTTACTCCGGGTAGTCCGGTTTACTCCTACAGTCCAAAGACATGCAAATTAGCTGAATTGCTGTTCTCAAATTGCCTGTAGTATGTGACCAGAGGACGTACCATGGTCGTAAAAATGGGAATGCATACAATGGTCACTACTGGCCTCCACAGTCAACAGTTTGACTACAGAGTTTCCTGGATCAATGGATGGGTGGATGGATAACAAAAGAGGCCATCCATTATCAGTTATTATTGGGTGTTACAACGTAATGCATTAGAGTACTTGGATTACTTTTCTGATGTAACGAGTAATCTAACGTGTTAGGGCCGCCATTTAAGTCAGTTATTTAGTATGTAAATGTAATCCGTTATTCAGACAATTTATGTAATCCGTGAGCCAGACAGCAGTGATTCCGTTCGTGTGTGTGTGTGTGTGTGTGTGTGTGTGTGTAAAAGTCATCCTACTTACAAGCCCCGCTACCCCTCTGTTATTCCAGCTGTTAGTAGTTAACAGATTATGGGCCAAACTTCACTGAGTGATGATGGTAGAATAATTATAAAGGTCTTGACTAAAACAATGCATGAGGAATCATAAAGGAGTTTTCATTTTCTGCAATGGAAAAATACTCTAACGGGTAACCTTTATCAGAAGTTAATGCTGTAATGTAACCGATTATTTTTTAATGACAGTAATTTAAAAAGTAACGTCCCCCAACAATGTTGAATTATATTATGATGTTAACATCATTAGTTTACATAATTAGTACAAAATTACAAAATACATGTGATGATAGATTGTTAGATTCAAATTCAAGATTCAGTTCAAGATTCAAAGAACATTATTAATCCCAGAGGGAAATTGCTTATACTTGCTTGCAGTCTTTTTCCAGGACGGAAAGGAAAAGAGTAATAAATTAAACAAAAGATTGTTTAAAAAAAAAACTAAATCCTCAGTTGCACACTAAACATAATTCTATATACATATATTGGACATGTGAGGGAAAAGGAAAATGTATTGGACAAGTTATAGGGGTAAGTCAGAGAAAGTGGTTTGGCGTAAGAGCATTGATAAGTATTGCACAAATTGTCCAGATACGTAATAATATTGTATCATTGTTACTAACGGCACCTCTCTCTATAGTGTTCACGTTACAGAGAAAAGTTGTATAATTTCATGGCCATAAGGAGAAAAGATCTTTTGTGGCGCTCTGTAGAACACTTGATGGTGATCAGTCGATGGCTGAATTTGCTCTTTCGGTGGGGAGAACGCTGAATAGCGGGTGAGAAGGATTGTTCAAGATGTATCGTGTTTTGGAGAGAATCCTCCTTCACTACCTCCACAGTGCTGAGCTCCATCCCTAGCACCGATCCGGCCCTTTTAATTACTTTGTCCAGTCTATTTCTGTCTGACACTTTGATGTTACAGCCCCACCAGACCACAGCATAAAAAATTACACTCGCCACAACGTTTTCATAAATCATCTGAAGGATGGTGTTGCAGATGTTAAAGGACTTGAGCCTTCTTCAGAAAATACAACCAGCTCTGTCCTTTCTTGTAGATTGCCGTTGTGCTATGTGACCAGTCAAGTTTATTGTCCAGATGACAACGATGAAACTCATTTAAATCAAGCACTTGAAACTTGGTCATATTATTACTCGCTGTTCTGTAGCTTCATCCTACCTATTATTTTTGTCTTGCCCAAGCTTACTACCCTTGCACATAGCACAAATATGTCGTGTTTCGCTCCTGTAGCTGCCATTAATGTGTGGGTTAATTTGTGGCAAATTGTAATTAGTGAAATTATTATTTCAGGTTGAAGCCCATGTACATGTCAGTGCTTCAGTTTAGCTTTTCTAATTATTATCTATTGTTGCAGGTTTTGTTTACATTGAGCAAGCTGCTTATTAGTATCTTATTTTAAAGCAGATTATTAAATCTGACACATAACTTGTTCATCAGATCACTTTTGCTCAACATTTAGATCTCACTTATGGTGCAGGTTAAAGTTCAAGCAGATAAATAAGTATTGCAAAAGATTAATTAAATTCTGTCCAGCCAGTTTTGCGTGGTGTTGTGGCATAATCTGTTTGGACAGACATACAAAGACTGAATTGGTGTCCTCCAATGCACAGACAAAACCTTTATTTAATTTTTAAATAGAGGAGTATAAATGTTGCCCTCTGGCGGCGGCTCCTCGCATCGCGCAAGTGTCAGCCATATTATCGCCGAGTCTCCTCCATCTCAGCCACTGTCTCTCTCAGCGCCATGCAGCCTCAGCCTGCTGCAGCTCCATCCCCCGGGCCGTGACGCGCACAGGCCGAGAGTTAGCTCCGAAATATTCACTCTGGTACAGAAAAAAACAGGAAGAGAACAGAAGTTCACCATGGAGGCTGTTAAAGCGTTTAACGGAGAGGTTTGTTCATTATCTACAGTATGTTTAGAGTTCTAACAGGAGTTCTTGGTGCTAATGCTAAGCGCCGTAGGCCCAGAGGGAGCGCTTAGCTAGGTGCTAGCTGTATGGCTAACTGGAATAATTGATATACTTTGCTTCGTTTATTTAAACACAAGTACTCCAGAATGGCTAAAGCACAAAACATGGAAAAATAAATGTCACAATATTAATGCGCAGCGCAGTTTTACTAACAGAGCTAACTCGAACACAAAAGCCGCTAGCATGTTAGCTATGCTTACCGTGTTCCGTTAATGCACGCGCAGAGACTGTTGTACAGCTAATATATATTCTTGTAGTACATTTAATGTTTTAACCTAAACCAGAACCAAGTCCTAGGCAAAGCTAATTTAATCAAGCTAATTAGCTAGCATGCTTAGCATATGCAGTGTTTGTTTTACACACTGAGAAATTCAACATCAACCTGTTAAACACAGCGTTACCTATACCGAGCAACTGAGCATTTACTGTACATAATAACACCTGTTTATTTACAAGTGCGCTTTTATTTATATATATATATATATATATATATATATATATATATATATATATATAAATATGACGCTCATTGTGATGATGGAAACAACCTGGAAATTGATACAATAAAATAAAAATTTAGAAATCAAAGCATATCCTGCTTTGGGGAGGACCCTGCCAGTTGAGATGAGAATGAAACCCGGAAATGGATCATAACATGGGAAACATCTGGATTGTTTTTATTTATTTTATTATTATTTAAAAAAAAAAACAGAAGCTCAGCTCATTATATCGTATGAGCAAGCCAATCCTGCTCTGGGAGAAACCTTGCTTTTCACCCTCATGTCTGTGTTTAGTTTCTGTAGAATTATTTTATTCAAGCGTTCATGGGGATATAAGCGCATTCAAGCCCTGAGGAGAACTCCAAACCCCCATTCGGATTCTTTTAATTTATAAGCAGGAGTGTCTAAAGTGTTTTACTTGCAATACAATTTGCACAGGAGTAGCAATATTTATTTTTAAAGCATGTTGTAGTTTTTAAAAAAATTATTATAAATAAACCTGGGTGTTTGCTTCATTGCACATTTAAGGAAGTGGAAGTGCTTTTAGTTACAGTATCTCACTAACTAATTAGTTATCTGCTAAAAACAAATTTATCATCAGAACAGATCGTTGGCCTCCACAGTCCCTAGTTGGACTACAGAGGTTCTTAAATGGATGGAAGGAATGTTAAATTGTTTGTGAATATAAAAGTAACGCTTTATACCTGGATTTTCCATTTCTCACTTTTCACTCTTTTCTTTTATTAAGGATTTAATTTACATTCTTGTCCCCACTTAGGAAGTGTTTAATATGTTATGTCATACTGACTGAGTGATTAAATTTTTGCCCTGAGTGTGAGCTAGCAAAATTATTTTATTTTATTTTTTATAAAGAACAGTAGGTCTGTAATTTCCTTAATGGGGGACAGATGGGGAAACAGAAGTTTTAAATCAAGACAGGAATACAATTGCAGAGTAGTTCATATAGAAAAGGGAATTATCACTGGACCCCATGTGTACGTAATCCCTGTCAGATAGGGCTAAACTACTACCTATTCATGTCAGGGAACAGGACTGATGAAATAAATGCTTGTTACATGATGATTATTCCATGACCAGAGTCTAACACACAAACACATTATCCTCCATGCAGGAAACTGAAACACAGTTCGGTAAATATGCTGCACAATGTGCGTAATCAACTCATATTCAACTGCAGATACCTCGTCACCTCAACTGTTAATCTACTTAAATCTAATAAGAAACCATATCAGCTGTAATGTTAGACTGGAAGTGTGTGTGTGTTCGTGTGTGTTTGTGCGCATAATAATAATTATTACAGCAATAACACAAGTGGCGTTGACTCGTTTTCACAATACAAAATCTTTGTTTTGGTAACAGAACCATCTTCAATTTTGAGTCTTTTCTTTCAATTTCAATTTTTTACTTCCTGTGGACTGTGGCTGAAAAATATTGGGTTATACAAATTTTGATGACAGCTTAGTTTTTAGTAGAGGCCTAATTAGTTTGTGAGATAAAGTATCTAAAAAGCATTTTGAAAATGGTTAGACACGTCTCTTTATTTTGTTATGCTATCAGATTATTTTTATAATCAAGCTGTGCCTTTGATAGCAAGAATAGAGTGTTATATAGTGGAAATAATATACTTGAGTTTTATTTTTATTTGTTTGCAGAAAAATAGACTACTCTTGGATTTTATGAGGCAAAATAAGTTTACGCTACTCAAGTTTACCATGTCTCATCATTTATAATTTAATACTAATAATTTAATAATTCAGTACATTGAATGATGTAAATGTCTTTAATCTTTGTAGACTCTCAAACATTCATGCAGTTTGTAGATGCTCTCTTTTCACGTACAATCACAAAACATATTTATTTCTCCTCTGAGCATCTAGCAAAGATTAGAGTCTAACTACTGAGATTTTAAGTAACTGAAGATAAAACTTTTTTAAAAAGTGATCAATTGAAATTGGTTGTTGAATGTAAATGTTACTGTATAGCACTTTCTATCCAGAATACTGCAACTCCATGCTTTATTTATGTTTGCTTGTAGCCCAGTTGACTTTTGAGTGTACCGCTACTGTGTACTTATGTATACGCATGCTTAGTGTTAAAATTCCCCGGATGTACATATCTGCTAGACGTGGCTACAGAGCCACCACATCCCTGTCCATCCCAAAACCACTTAGTCGAGATATAAAATGTTAAACACACGGATGGACTTCATCTCTCTTTATACATCACACTGTTTCGTGGTTGCTAGGGTATGGAGTTTTACAAGGTGCCTGGGGAGATGCTTTCCTGACACTTCTGCAGCACGTGTAACAATAATAATAATGCTGTAATGATGATGATTTCTATTATTATTATTGTTATTATTAAAGTTCCTCGTTATATAAACAGGTCTGCTGAGCAGAACCCTAGCAGACCTGGGGTGAGGTAGTATCACAGGCATCCAGGAGGGAAAAAAGGTTGAGAACAAGTGTTGTCAGGGCCATGCCAAGAGCCGCTGATTTATAGGCTTCAGTAAAAATAACTCCATCTGCAAGTAAATGACTTGCAATTTCAATGAATGAGGATTTTTTTTTTTTACATGTGTAAGAACAAGTTTTTAGATTAAGTTTGTGTGTGTTGTTTTTCAGCTGTACTCTCTGAATGAATACAAACCTCCGATCTCCAAGGCAAAGATGACCCAGATCACCAAGTCCGCCATTAAAGCCATAAAGGTAAGTATCAGGAGAAATACATGTGAGGAGGGAAAATAAGGTTTGCGGTTTCCTCTCAGCATCCTGCTGAATAGCATTCTGATAAAAAAAAGAAAGAAATAAAAGGTTTAGTTCATGTAAATTAGTATGGATTAATTCCTTCTTATTCAGATCTAATTCTTCTTATTTCAGATCTCTGCCACTAAATAAAACCTGTGGTTCTTAGATTGTAAGATACATTGACTTCAGAGTGGCGTAAC
The DNA here is from genome assembly GCA_013621035.1 of Clarias magur. Taxonomy (NCBI): domain Eukaryota; kingdom Metazoa; phylum Chordata; class Actinopteri; order Siluriformes; family Clariidae; genus Clarias; species Clarias magur. Next base: position 225,263 of record QNUK01000190.1, read on the forward strand.
AAACACATTTTTAGGGCGTTACTTTATCCAAAATCACGTGTGGTAAAGCCTCTGATCTGCCTTTTTCTCCAAACTTTGAGTGTATTAGTTTCAAACCCGCTCAGTACACATGCTTATACAAGTTTCAAAACACAGCGAGCGCTAATAAGTAGAAAAGCAGCTCACAGTCAAGGTGAGTTTTGAGACTTTGAAAGTGCTTGAGGAGATTAAACATTGCTGTTTCTTTGTAATCTTAAGAGTATGTGATTCTTTGTAGCGCACTCTGAACTATTTACACATTTTCATCCATTGTGGTAGGAGTGAATTGTTTACTAAGCTTGTTTAGAAATAATAGTTATGGCGGAGGACAGAGATGCGTGCTGCTCAGTAAAATGTTAACCTTTTGTATTTGAAGTTAGTTTGTATTGTTAAATGCAGCCCATGGTTTTAGGTGAGAACATCAATGAATGAAATATATTTAATTAATCATTAAACTTTTTTTTAAAAGGTTTTAAATTGTAACAAAATCAGGGGAAATGTAATATCGAATCGGAATATTTATAAAAATTGCAATAATTATAGAATCGCAATTTTAATCAAATATCCTATCGAGTGGTGACTAGTACTTCCCATATTTCTTGTGATGATGGGCAAACTTGCTCGTATAAAGGTATAGGCATATGCATGCCTACAGGTACACTCGTTTTGTGTCACATGGCTGGTGCTGCCAGATGCACCCGCATGAACAGCCGAAGCGGTACAGCATCATGTGGCACGGCATCTCATTCTCATGTGCTCTTCTGGATCCTTCCTAAGAATAAACACATTTTCAGCTACAGATAGTATTTACATTTTAAAATATGTTAAACTGTGTTTTTGAAAGGTTGATGCCGAGCATTGAAAAGCACAAAGGGGCACGAACATGATGAAAACCAAAAAAAAAGTGATGAAAAGAGAGGGGGAAAAATATCAGTAATTGCCTAGTTTTTTTTAAATATAATTATTTTAAAAGGTTTGTGTTAATAATAAAAATTTAAGCGTGTCGTTTTAGTTTGTGTAGAGGAATAATTTAGACACATCATATATCTAAAAAGTATATTTGCATTATAAATATATTTGGATATATTTTTTAAAACTAATGTTTTTGTAGCTTTCTTTATGAATGTTGTTAATCCTTTAAAATTATGTAAACATTGAATTAGAACCCCGATGGAAAACAGAGGACGCCAAATGAAAGTTTTAGTGGCCAAAATTTAACCCTTTTTTATAATGTAAGCCAGTGCAGTGATTCCCACAGGTCTGAATTATACTTGCGGTGGTAGTCCTCAGAACAGGCCTGCATTATATAGCTTTATAGCATTAGCATTAGGGCTCGGGATTGTGCAGTCCATGACATTTCTTTTTTTTTTCAGCACAATCTAGGTGATATGATGAACTGAAATAAATTTTATATTAACCAACTATACAAATATGACTTAACTTCAGATGATTTCAAAATTGGTCGTATAAGCGAAGAAATAGCACAGATCACATGTTTTTATGATTGTTTTTGGTTGTTTCCGTGACCAACAGCAGCAATAATAGTTAGAACGCTCACATTTAGTTAAGCATTTTGTGATGTCATTTCTATATTCCTGTAACATTAACATTTATCTGTTTTAAACGTAACGATAACTTTGGCAGGACTTACTGTACAAAAGAGTCGGTGTATCCTTCTCATACTTTCTAGGGCAGCTGGCATCTGCTGCATTTACTGCCTCTCAGTGCACCTCTTTGGCACTACCACTCCTGTACATGTTTATATATCAATATATGTGGGCAGCACACCCAAGTATACTCTGTGTGGGAAACACTGAGGTCATGTAGCCTCACTAATTTAAACTCATAGGTAGGGTACAATAAACTTGGTTAGCATTATCTGATAATGATGGATGGAATGACTTTACTTGAGAAATATCATTGCTTCACTCTCTCTCTCTATCATCTGATGTAGAGGAGGCATGGCTTAGATGGGCAGGGGGCAAGTCCTTGGCTAAAACTGTATGAGTTTCAAAAGCTTCTGAGATTAAAAAGAAAATAGCAAATATAGAACACTGTTAATAAATCTAACATTGATTAGGAAATATCAAATTACATGTTAAATCTTCTATTATTTTGTAATCCACTTCCCACATGCTTGTTGAGTGCATTTAGAAACATTCACTGTAAATACAGCACAAGAGCACAGGATTGCGCAATCAGAACCAGTGCAGACAGGAGTGTATGTAATAGTTCATCAACGTGGGTTCAGTAACCTGACAGTTAAATTTGTGATTTTTTTTTTTTGTTCACATCCAAGTGTTTTTTTTTTTTTTTTTTTTGCTATTTGTTTTTTAATTGAATTCCTCTAAAGTTCCTATAGTTTAATTCCTGGAAGGTTTTCAGGAGAATAATAAAGGAAGTTAGCTTTATTATTTGGTACAGTAATTAGTTTTGGTTACAAATTGAAAAGATGCTATAAATGTACAGGAGAATGACAGCAGCATGAGAGGATGTATTCTGGATAGACATAGCAAAGTCACTCTCAGGATTCTCAGGAATAAGTAACTGTAAAATGTGTTGGTACCTGAAATGTATTTACTTTTCACAGACAGCTTTGTGTGTTTCTACCACCTGTGATTGCAATGTAATGATGAAGTAAAGAATTTTTTTCCCTGAAAGTAGAGTCAGGAGTGAGTGTACCTCTGCCAGGGTTTGCTCTGTGTTGACTGAAGCAGTATAGGGATTATGTGCATTTATTGCCATGCCACATTTCTACACACTAGTTTGTTCTGTGATGCTGATCCTCATAGTATCCAAAAACATTACAGAGGACAGGCTGTGTCTGTGTTGAAGTTGTAAATCGACGAATTGCACTTGACAGACTGGTGAAGCAGAGCAGTATATGCAGCAAATCTGACACTTAGTGTTTCAGGTGACTTTTGATTGACAGCACACAGTGGCAAGGCAGTGTACCTCAAACGGGGGACATGACAAGTGTTTATGGTGTGTGTGCATTTATGTATGTGTGCGTGTATATTATGTGTGTGTGTGTTACACATTTTATTTTTAGAGGTCACCAGATTCCGCTATGCAGTCAAAAGTTTGTGCACCCATGGCCATCACACCCATATATCCGTGTTGAATGTGCCATTATTCCAGATTTATTCCCCCTTGGTGTAATAGACAAGGGTGCACATATTTTTGGACCGATCTTTTGTATTTAAATAAATTGTCTAAAGCAAGTTCCTGGATCTTTAAACCATCAAAACCATGTTAGAGGTGATGTGATGAACATGCAATGCGATGAACATGCAATGCTGTGTTTACCCTAGAAAGGGTCTAAAGCTGGGGACACATTTCATGACGTTGACAGACATAAAGGTTTCTGAAAAGACTGGAAGTTTACCCAAACACACTCACTTTTGTAGATTTGTTTTTCTTTTGATTACTTAAAAATGGTGGATCAAGCAAGACGGGCCTCAGCAGTTTTAATATTCGCCACCATCTAATTTAATTTAATATGCACCATAATTTTAATACGCCAGTCAACATTCCCCGGTTAAGTCAGAGTCCGCTCTGACAAATCAAACGTTTGATATAATGTAACTCATGGAGGTGTCTGTTCTCAGGCTGTTCTCCTCACACTTGCTGATTTGAGTCTCTATCCCTCATACATGTATAGTTTTCTGTGCTAACTTTTAGCTTGTGCTGACTGGTGCAGACTAGGATGGAATCCTATACAGAATCCTGTATAAAAAAAACATGTAGTTTATACCCAGCTCAAGAGATTTTAACCTAATTCAGTTTGTTTTGCTGACCAGGATACCTGACTTTTTCGAATTTTACTTTATTCCATAGTGCTCTTAAATTCTTGAACAGTCAGTAGTAAGTTTTGGGAACATGTTTAGGGAGCAGGAAATTACATTTTGATTTTTATCTGAAATATAAAAAATTTTTATGTAATAACATTTTGCAAGGAAAAAAGGATACTATTGCGTTTTAAAATAAATAAATAAATAAAAACCTAAATAGAAATTGTAATTGTTGAGAATTCTTTCAGGGTACATAGAAATGAAATGACTTGAAAAGTGCAGCTAGAGAAAAAGAATTAACAGATTTTTCACAGTCATTTATTTATTTATTTAGCACTCATGATTGCAACATATAACTTGCAATTTATGTTTGTGTGATGTCATTACAGTAAATCTTTTATTTATTAAAAGATGTGCTAAATATTTAGTATCAGATATATTAGGGATGCACCGATACCACTTTTTTGGAAAACGAGTACTTGCATTTCAGTACTCGCCGATACCGATACCAAGTACTTAATAAAAACATGATTTTTCGCTGAGCACAATTTGCCGTCCGCCTTTTTGTCGTCTTCATTCACTTTGAAATAATTCCACACGGCTGACATGTCTCGTTTCGCCTCGCCTTCTCCCCGCTCTGAGCTGCATCCGGGGCCTGGGGACGGGCACCCGGCGCTTGTGATTAACCCCTTACACACCGCTCAAACATAGACATTTCTTAGACCGTGTAATCGGTCCCTGGTATCGGGGGACTTTTAGAAAATGTGGTATCGAGGCCGATACCGGTATCGGTGCATCCCTAAGATATATAATATCAGTGGTGCTTTTGTTACTAAAAAAATAAATGTAATAATTAGTAGTTGATAAAATTGTTTGTAAATACAAAAATTATATAATCTACTAATTATCACATTTGAGTCACATTTGAGTTTGAGTCATAGCCACAAAAAAAAAAATATTGGGTGGATTTAATCCCTGAAATCTCCAGTACACTTTTCAGACTAGGAGGCTGGACTAATAAATTTCCTTAACTATTGTCAAGTTTGTCTTGTAGATGTTAGCAGGTTGGTTTAATCATGCTGTGTGTTTTCTGTGAATAACACCCCTTTCCCTTCCCTCAGCAGCTCTCCCAGCACCCCAGAGCACTGAAAGTGAAGCAGGACGATGGGGCGTGAGAGAGAGAAAGAGAGGGAGAGAGAGAGTTTCAAAGTGATAAGAGAACCTCTAACCAGCTTAGGTAGGAGATGGGCTGTTTTAATAGGGATGGAACATGAAGAAACCAAATAACGCTAAGCGCTCTGACTTACGTGCACAGACGCACAGGACGTAGTAATGGGACTTTAAGTTATTGTTCAGTTTGTATCTACTGATTGTTTGATTCAGAATAAGATTTACAGATAGAAATAATCTGAGCTGTGATTTTGTTCAGTTCGGTTTAGATAATTAAATTGGTGCTTGATGCCATGTTGGATCAGTTGTGTGCTCTTCAATGTGACGAGATTGTTTTATTCGCCCATAGACAGTTGTTTTGGTTTACGTTCTTGGTTATTATTGCAAAACTTAAATGTGTTTATTTTGCAACACATAATATTCTTTGTCTTACACGGGTGGACAGATCAGTGTCATGGTTACCCATCTGGAAAGGGATAAAAGCTGTGAACCAGACTTGAATTACATCTTTTAAAGTTAAGATTGACAGAATGCTTGATCTAATGTCTGCATTAGAAAGCATGGTAGCCAGAATCTAAGACAAATTGTGATTATTTAACAAACGACAAAACAAATCATGGTTAAAGAGCTTGTGGGGCTGAAAAGCCATTTGTAGAACTTTATTTATTGGACACGCTGGTAAAAGAATGAGCTCCCTATAATTATGGTAATTAGTTGCTTGTGCTAGTTGATTGATAGAATCTGTGGTTTGGTGGCAAGCTTTTCTTTTAGCTTTAAGAGTCTTCTCAATACTGAACTAAATCCTGTTTGTGATGTCTGGCTTTAATGGTACTAAGCTGTTGGTTGAGGGGCATCCAGGAAATATGTAACAAACCATCAGGTGTAATTTGTTCAGTATAGAGGAGAAAAAACACTTCTTGGTAACATGAAATCTTGGGAATGACTATTAAATAAGAACAGGGGCTAACTCCTCTAACATTAAATGTAACTATAAAGTGATAAAAAGGATCAGATTTGTCATTCCTTAATAAATAAATACATATTGTAATGGTTTATAGATTTCTGTCTAATTAGAGGAAAAAAACTCTTGCTGTAGACAAACACTCTTGCTGTTACTGGAAAAAAAAAAATCACTGGACTGTTACTGCCCATCCATTGATTATTTTTCTGTAACAGGATGTCCCTAAGTGTTTTTAATGTTTTTTGGTGGTCATAAATATCTCAATTTCCTATTGTTAGATTTTACAGTGTGTAACCATCTGTCAAAGTCCTGAGTTCTGAAATCTTCACTGAAATTTTATTGTATTTTGTTTTGGAATGAAATACAGTAGATTTCCTGTGCGATCTATAAAGGTCTCATGCTAAGAGATGAGATTTGTTTCTGCCATCTTGATTGCTAGTAATCAGTTTTTTTATTGATGCATTTTAAGGTATAAAGAAGAATTCCATCTTCTCGAGTATTGTTACATAAATTTTTGTGATAGATCAGTTTTGCTCCTCTTGAGGTAGAGCTTAAACGGAGATGTTGAATATGTCTCCTCATGCACACTAAGCTTCTACAGCACAGAAAATTTGTGATTATTAATCAAACCCCTTATTTACACCAGGCGTGGCTGTCACTGCTTCTCTTGTTGATGCTTGTAATGCCAAAAAGTGTGCCACGTTAAGATGCGTCCCAGAAGCAGTTCTCCGCTAGTTCCATGTGCTGTAGCTCTCCAATAGACCCTGCTATTAGGTTTCTGACCGACTACAGTTAAGTGCAATGTAAGTAATCGGGGCCATATTCTTCAGTCTTCATTCCTTGAAAAAATGTGTTCCAACATTTAGCTAATTTCCATCCTACTTAGAATTATAAAAGAAACGGAATAAGTTCATCTCAATTTGTACTGACTATACCGTAATTTTGAAAGATACTTGATTTAGCACAGTGAGACTGCAGAAACTTTGTATGAATTTCTGCTGAACTTGAAACATTTTTGCATGGACTGAAAGTGGAATTTGGCCCTGATTACTTGCATTGTACTTGTGTTCTGGGCGACAACCTTCATGCTCAGTGTGCAGAGCAGGACAATTTATAATGACCCAGACCTATGCACCTCAGGTTTGATTTAAGACATACTTGAAATACCTCCAACTCTCCATTTAACTGCCTCAAAGCATCTAAACCTGGCTCTCGGCTTAAGCACTATTCGGATGGGACTAGTTTTACTGGGGGACGTTTGACTTAGAATTTTTTTTTTCAGCCGACGTCTGTCATTTCATGTATAGATTCGGGCGGGACTAATATCTCCGTGTTCATTACGAATTGGCTAACAGCCTTTTCTGTGTTTTACATGTGGGCATTGCACAAGACCATGTGTTGAGGATGAGGATTTCTACTGGAGCGTAGAAAGCAGAAACTCGAATACCGATGCACTAGAGATTGTATGGTAGTTCACGTTGACCAAAACACACAAGAAAACGCATTTTGGGGGGGGGGAATCGTCAAACACAGACATTCGCATTCGGACGGGATTAGATTTCTCAGGGGACCGCCGAGTTTGCTGAAAAACAATGGGTAATTTGCTCTGGAATTGCTCTGAAAAGACAGACATGGCAGATTCGGACGGGATTAAAATCACAAAGTATCTCTGCGAAAAAATTTCTTTAACGTCCCCCAGTAAAACTAGTCCCGTCTGAAAAGTGCTTTAAGCACTATCGGGCGGGACTAGCTTTACTGGGGGACGTTTGAATTTTTTTCTGATGATGCCTGTCATTTCATGTATTGATTCGGACGGGACTAACATCTCCGTGTTTATTACGGAGGTGGGCATGTCTGTCTTTTGTGGGCGTTGCACAAGACCACGTGTTGAGGATGAGGATTTCTACTGGAGCGTAGAAAGCAGAAACTCAAATACTCGCACGCTAGAGATTGTACAGAAGTTCACGCTGACCAAAAAACACAGGAAACAGCGTTTCGTTTTTTTTTCTTCTTCCGGCAAACAGATATTCGCATTCGGACGGGACTAGATTTCTCAGGGGACCGGCGAGTTTGCTGAAAAACAGTAGGTAATTTGCTCTGGAATTTTCAGAGGTCTTTAAAATCACAAAGTACCTCTGTGAAACAGAAATTTCTGTAACATCCCCCAGTAAATCTAGTCCTGTCCGAAAAGTGCTTTAGTTTCAGTCATATGTAAAATACTGAATAAGCTGACCTATGTAAAATAACTGTGTAAAATACTGAAACAGCTGAACGCAGAAAGTGCACTGTTTGGTGCTATTCACAGCAGAGCACACAAATCACTGGAGCACGAGTTAATTATCAACACCTTTTGCTGTGTTTGATGTAAGTCACACAAAAATTATTCACAAACATGGTGTGTGTTGCTGGCAATCTTTAATCTTTTAAGTAAAAGATTAAAATAATATCAATAATTGGAGAAATGTTAGTAGAAATTACCTTGTTATCGATTCTTACAGTACAGTGTGGTGATGCTTCAGATGCTTGAGTTGACATTCCAAAATAAATCTGTAAAAATGTAATATTAAAGTATATAATTTATTTGTATTATTTCATGCACCCTGTATGAGGATGTGTTTCTTTTCAATGCGATAACCAGGCTACATTCACATTGCATGTGGCTACATTGATCAATTTTAATTTTTTTGGTCAGGTTGGATTTGATTCTCTCTCTCTCTCTCTCTCTCTCTCTCTCTCTCTCTCTCTCTCTCTCTATTTTCTTCCAACAAAAAACTTCGATTGCACTTAAGAAAAAAGTGTTTGAACAGGACTTTCAACTCTTGTATTAAAATCACCTCAGTCACCTTTCCCTATTTTCATGTAAATAAATAAAATAAAAGTTGCTAGACATAAATATAATATTAACAGTATTGCATAAAACTAACTAAAAGTAGCACTTGTGCTTTTTTGACACTCCGACAAATACAGAACACGTTATCTAATAACATTGTTTGTGTGTTAGTTTTATATTATTATTATTGCTATTATTTTATAATAAATAATAATAAAATATAAGCTAAATGTAACAGTGTTGGGTAGTATTAAATACACCATTTACAGTGTAGAATTTATTGTTGTCAAATGGTTTATCTTAACACACTTCCAGTAAACTCCTCTGTATCATTCGCTCTGTTCTCCGAGTCTCTGTGTAACAGCTCAAATCAACATGGGAGGTTTAATTATCAAATATTTTAACTTATAACTAGAATTGCACATGCCTATCTCTGATCAGACAGTAGTGCATATTTTAGTTTTTAGCGTGTGTGAGAGAGACATTTACCATAGACTGCTAAAACTAATACAGATGCATAATCAACTTATGCCTTGATAAATGCAACAACCTACGCAGTTTTGCGTGGTGGCCTAAGATGGGTTCAACGGATTTGGGCGTAGTGATTACATTTCCACCCTTTCTTCACGAAAAATTAACTGTTTAATTTTGGGCGGGTTCTTGCAGAAGGCCCTGCGGAACCTCGCTGCGTCTCACTGTGCGTCAAACCACGTAGGTGAGAGAGGTGTAACTGATTGACACATATGCATTAGCGGACACCTAAAGCAACAGAGAGAGTCAATTAGAAACAGGCCATCAGAATGTTAAAAAAAAATTTTTTTAAAAAGCTAATAATTGGCTGAAATTCAGTGAGCAGAATGTTGTGATATTGGGCACGCTCAGAAAATACAGTTTGAGCGCAAGTCGAATGTGACTTTGATGGCGTAAGTGAGAGTTTAAGCGAACAAAAATAACATTAGAGTGCAAAACGGTTTTTGGCAAGAAAATAACAGCATACTACCCCAACTACTACTAGTGTAACAAGAAGGGGGAGCTAAACAATCTAACCAGTAATCTCATCATTTGACTGACAGCGGAATGCCATAAATGAGGAAGAGAGATGAGAAGTGATTGGGTTGTCTAACTAAATCATATACTAATCTCTGGCCTGATTGGTTATTTAATAGTGTTATGTCTTGCACTGTTAGAGTGCAACCAGATATAGCAATCCGGGATTGTTGTCAAGTAAATAAGTGAACTTGTGAATGCTGCATGATCTGAATGCAGGGAAATATACTGAAGAAAAGCGCTGATTTTCAGAAAATAGATTGCTTATGTATGAATTGAGATCATGATACATTTTTTTTTTTTTTTACGATTAATTGATCAGCTCTAATTGCCACCACACACAAACATTTAGGCTCATTAAAAGGTTCCTAATTTGTTTACTGTATTTCACACATTGCAAGGTTTATAGTGTAGACCCAGCCTTTCAGTGCTTCTTAACTGTTGCCCTTGGAGGACCACTCCACAATGTTATGACAATGTTATGGTGCGTTATGGCTTACAGGCATATCATTTATAACAGTGCCTCGGTTTAAATATCCAGTTAACATTAATTACTCAATTCTAAGGCATGCTTTTATTATTACCATAATTTAATACTGCAAGTAATATCTTTTCAGATTTTATCCTGAAGTGTGTGATTTAAATAACAGTAATGAACAATAATGAAGGGAAATGCATTGTACATAAAATCACACTTGTAAGAAAGCTTTAATCACAAGAAATGTATTAAGAATATTTCTGCCTTCAAAATTTTTTTTTACCTGTTTCAGTGGCTTTAACACTTCAGTTCATCTCATGTTTATCTTTTTAGCTTTACTGACTACCTTAGTTATCAGACCCCTTGCATATTTATTCTACCCTTTTTTATTTTTAAATTTCCTTAAAAAAAAAACATATCTAACATAATGTAGCTGAAGAGAAATTGGAACATCTAGACTGAGCTCTATTACAGGGACCAGTCTGTCAGAGTGAAATAACTAAAGACCTGATTTCTGATCTCCGTTATCATTTCTACACTTTTCTGTCACTTAAGATGGGTAAAAATAAAGTTACTGTTCCTGCACTGAAGATTTAATTTAAAGTGCATTCACTAAAATAAGTGTAACTCTTTTTTTTCAACATCTAATGGTTACGAAGGTGGATTTGACATTTGTATTTAAGCCTCTTTGCTCATTCCTGCCCATGTTTTTAAAAGCCTTCTCCAACGTCAACATTTTTCCAAACAGGTTTTCCCAACAGTGTTGGGAGCTAGCTACTCCTGACGCTGTGAAAGTGTCTAATTGTTAAAGCTGATATTTGGAGGCCTCCGAGTGGCGCAGTGGTTAAAGCGCTCGCCCTATCATCCGGAGATCGCTAGTTCGAATCCCGGGTGGTGCTGTAACCTCTCGCAGCCGGAGGTCTAGAGAGAGCTGATTGGCCGAGCTCTCTCACAGGGGAGGGATGAGAGGTACTTAGTGCTCCGACATTAATCACGGCTCTACAGCCAGTCAGGGGCGTCTGTGAGCTCGCGCAGCGGAGGGAGCGGATAGCGCTGTCCTCCGAGTGTGTTACGCCGCCCCCAACGGTGCGCGAGCGAGCAGTTCGAAAAGATGCGGTCGGCTGGCGTCACGTGGTTCGGAGGAAGCACGTGATAGTCTTCGGCCCTCCCGGCTGAGTGGTAGTAGTAGCCTTAATGTGGGAGCCCCCTAGTGACGGGGAGGAATTGGACACGACTAAATTAGGGAGAAAATCGGGGGAAAATCCAAAAAAAAAAAAAAAAAAGCTGATATTTGTAAGGTGACTACAGTGCATGAAAACAACTGTGTGTGTGGTTAATAGTGTAATAGTGCTGCTAGCTCATTGTAAGAATATGGTGCAGAAATACTTTGCATTTTTGTAGATTTGTGAAAACTACAACATGGTTCTAAATAGGCATCATACAGCTCAATTCTTCTTCTTTTTTTTTTTTTAATCAAGAATCTTTAACTTTGATAAGTTTTTGACATTGTCATCTGTATTTAAAGTAAAGTTTATAATGTAACATAATTAACAATATCTATTCAGCTGTAACAAGACTTCCCGGAGTGACTGTTTTGTTAACATTTGCTCCCATTTCATTTATTTATTTTTAAGGAAGCAAAAATGTAATTTTCACCATGCGTATGAGTTGTGATCCTGTGAGGTTGTGTTCTGCTGCACAGATGATGTCTGTTTTTCTGTTTGTATTGTGTTATTTTGGTCTGTTCATTTGGCCACCAATCAGTACAAGTGCTTGGTTGTTGGAGTAACTAATAATTTTTTCGATCATAAGACCACACTGCAGGTGGCACTGTGTCACCAATACTCAAAGCTTTATACCTAATTATTATCAATAAATAGCAGTTGCAGTCACGACTGTGTGGAAGAAGTCATTACAGAAGTCTTGTCATTCACAATCAGAAAACGTCCCCATGAACAAAAAAACTAAGAAAACAAACCCACATGTTTCAGTGAATGTAATGGATAACTTATGTATATACTTATGACTTTAATGCTTAAGACAAAAGTCATTTCCTGTCTGACTGCAGGCGAGAACACCGTTACAAACCCTTAACCTTTTTACTTACTGTCTATCTAGCTTGGAGAGGGAGCTGTGAATTGCTGGAGCAGGAATTTGAAAAATAATACTTCTGGCCAAACTTCTGGTTTACTCGCGGTGTGTAATAATCTCATGGTTTGCATCATGACCTTGTTTCTAGGAGTGATGCTGAAAAAATCTGGGGGTGTTTAACATGGAGCTGAAACAGGAAAATAACAGGAGTTTTGGAGTTTAATACAAATTCACCTTCAAACTGATCTTGTTGGAAAGCTCTAGCTGTCAGTTTTTCAGCAGTGTGTTTGTGTTCAGATTAATGAAATGATCATTGTAAGATCCATATGCATGTAAAGTAATGTACCTCGTGTTTAAAATGAAAGAAATGGTGCGATTTTATTAAAAATAAGAAGTTTCACATCATACATTTGCTGTAAAATTCAAACAAATAAAAGTACACTCTAATTTTTGACAGAAAGGTACAGTATTGAACCTTGTATAATTTTGACCATTTTGTTAGTATGCAGCCGATGAACTGATTGGAAATTGTGGAATTGATCCAAACAGGGGCCAGGTCACAGGAAGGTCGAATGCTACTAGAGTCCTTGCTTCTCTTTTGCATATTTAGCATTTTTAGTGTACATGTATCTTCTACTTAAAACTGCCTGAATTTGCTTTCTGTTTTTTTGTTTGTTTGTTTGTTTTTAGACTATAGCTACTGCAATAAGAGGTTTTTATTTATTTTTTTTAATTTTTTTTACTTTTCTGAGATGTGCGTGTGTTTACCATTCTGTCACAGTTTTATTAATTAACTTGGTGTTGTTGCGTTAACACTGCTATTTTTAATGAGCTGTGAATGGCAAATTTAACAACTTTAATTTCCAGCCTGAGTTAAAAAAATAAAACTAAAAAAAATAACATCACTCTTGTGGCGTCAACTCTGAAACGGCACGTCTTGTGGGATGTTTTCAGTCTGCATTGGTCAGAACCTACCAAAAGTAATCCAAGGAAGGGAAACCGGTGAACTGGCGACAGGGTCAAGGCACATGGGGAGCGATGGCTGGTCCGTGTAATCTGTTCTAATAGAAGTGCTTGTGTAGATCAGTTGATTTTAAATGATTAATGCTGGTTGTGATATAAAGGTGTCAGAACACAGTGCATCACTGTTAAAGTGGCAAAAGGGGGCATGGGCTGGGTGCCTACTGTATTCGATATTATGCAGGTGGTCATAATGTTATGGCTGATGCAGTGTATGATGTGCATTGTGGCAATAAATATTATTAAGCCCACATTGGTCACAGGGATCATCATCTTTCATGGTGACCCTGCAAAGATCTTGTGAAGTCTGATAACATGGCATACTTTTATAACAATTTGCCTTCAGCAGCTTTCAAACATCAGAGGTGGCAGAACTCGGGCATTTTAACAAAGTCTGGAGCTTGATGTGTTTCATTCTTTCTTTTTTCAAGAAGTCCCGGAACTCACTGTGTTTATTCAGTCAGAAATCTAAATTCTGGCAAGATGTTCTAAAAGCATACATTTATTTTTAAGACATGGTGAACCAGCAGGTCATTATTGTTTATAATATTAAATCTGTTTATAAGCATTTAAAAAAAAATAAAGAAATGTCTAATTTTTCAATGTTTATTATTCAGAAATCAGTAGTAAGGCATTATTTCAGGCATTATTTATTTCATCTGTGACATCGGAGTCTACACACATGTAGTAATAGACTAAACTCCACACAGATTAGCTCCATGTAACATGTAGTTAGTCAGTATTGTAACTCAATGTTCTGTATCATGCAGGAGGATTTTATGAAATAAGAGTGTTTTTGAAGTTGTACTGTATGATGTGTTTACTGACCCCATCCATCATTAAGAAAGTTAAACGTTATTAGAACACTGTGGACAGTTTGAAGTGACCAGTTGTGAAACTTAACACATCGAATTCAGAAGAATTGTGTTACTATTAGGGGAAACAAATCTGTTTGCGTTCATGCTAAAATTCACCTGTGCTCAGAAACTCTTACTTGTAGGACTACAAACTTTTTTTTCCTTAACTGTTGTGATTGTCTGTCTTTTAAGCTTCCTGAGTCAGGACGAGTAAACAGCTCCATCTGCATAAACTTTATTACAATTGAAAACATATTCATAATAAAGATAGTATAGGAAAGGTTTAATGTTAATTTTTTTCATTTTCTACACATTTTTTCACCTTCTTAATGATATTAAATAATGGATAATGTTCCCTTAGATAAGATGTTGTGTACTGCTTGATGTATAGAGATTACAGATTTGTATCTTGTTAAATCAGTGGTGAGCTATTTATAATCATTATTAATAAAGCAATTATTATGGCAGTAATTGTTCACACAAAGCTGAGGAAGTTGTTTGTCTTGTTACGATCACTGTGTTAATGGAATCCATTGCAAGTGATGCATTTGAGCCATTGTTGAATTAGATGTTTTCTTACAATGTAATCAGGGCTTTCATGTTAAATTTTTACATATGCTGGGTAAGTTAAATTTTGGCTTGTTTCTTTTCTTCTTTTTTTTTTCAGTTCTACAAACATGTGGTCCAAAGTGTGGAGAAGTTCATTCAGAAGGTCAGCAAGCTTACAAAACATTACTTACAAAATGTAAAAATCCAAAAATATTTTCACATCAAAACTTGTTTATCCCTGACTCTTGTTTTTTGTAACAATGTTCTGTAGTGCAAGCCTGAGTACAAGGTCCCTGGTCTGTACGTCATCGACTCGATCGTGCGTCAGTCGCGGCACCAGTTTGGCCAGGAAAAGGACGTGTTTGCTCCACGCTTCAGCAAGAACATCATCAGCACCTTCCAGAACCTCTATAGATGCCCTTCTGATGATAAGGTACACTCTCCTTCCTACAAAGGTCCCTTGGTTTTCCTCCAATTTTATTATTGTTGTTCCTATTTTGACCACTCACTTGCTTTCATTTTGATTAGTGTTACAGATGCCCTGGTACCAGTGCCTGGCATCTCATCTTTTGGGATTGCCCCATGTCTGAAACACTTTATTTGAATTGCTTTTGCTAGTGTGGGACCCCCTGAAAATGCTTTGCATGTTGAACACCGTATCTAATCATTCTAATTAGCAAAAAGTACATGTTATTATGGAGCAAATCGTCTCCTTTCTATATATGGGCTCTTTGTGGTTCTTCATTGCCATGGCAACTGCTCCTAAACAATAACAGCATCGCAACATTACAAAAAATATACATTTAAAGGAAGAGAATTCTTATTTTTATGTTAAAAAAAAAAAACTTCAAAAACACATTTGTGAAGGATGACCTCCATCTGCCACCTCTGTCAGTATTTGAAAGGCGAGAACAAATCTTTTATCCTTTGCTTTGCAGCGTTTTCTAGCACTTGTTCTCTATCATGGGCAGTTTCGTGTGTGATGTGGTCTTTTCAGAGGTGAAGTTTATAACACTGTTGCCAGTTTGTGTTTATCAAATGTAAGAAATTGTGTATTTTTACCTTCACTTTTGTCGCTTGAGTGTCAGGACACATTCGCTGTCAAGAGACTACGAGATGTGCTGCCAGGCTAGGTTAGCAAGACGAAAGAGAGATGAACTGAAAGTTAGTACATCAAATTAACTTTAGGTGATGATAAACTTGGAGAGGATAGAACACACACAGTTCAATCCCCCCCTTCCCCCCCCCCTCCAATTTAATGGATAAATTCTCGATAATAGTGTCAATGTCGATGGATAACTAATTAGTAACGGAGGATGTTTTCTTGTCTAGAGCAAGATTGTCCGGGTCCTCAACTTATGGCAGAAGAACAGCGTCTTCAAAAGTGACATCATCCAGCCCTTACTGGACATGGCAGCTGGACTCCCGCCCCCGAGTGTCACACCCGTCCCTGCCAGCACCGCTGTTCCTGTCAACAATGCCACTCCTGGTCAGTCTCTCTCTCTCACGCACACAGGCACTCGCGCACAAATCAAATAAAATATTTTATAACATCTGCTGTAAACGGCACTAAACAGTCAGTGTTTGGATTGGTTCCCCATGTTCTTTATTATACTGTGTTGACTATTAACGTGTTTGCTGACATACCGACCATTGTAATTTAAAATAAATTTTAGTTGGGGTAATTGGGAATCTATTTTTGTTGATGTAATACATAAATCTTAAAGTAACAAATTAATTTTTTTGCACTTACATCAAAACAAAACAACGCATCAATGCATTAAACCTCTATTTCAAGCATGTTCAAGATGTTCTATTTTATCCTCTCGTGTACATCTTTTTTAGAAGATCTACTTTCATATGTTATTTTCTCTTGAACTATGCTGCCACTTACTGGTTAAAAATTAAAACCTCTGCCTGTTAGACATTTCTTTCTCATACTCTTATATAATATTTTTTTGTTTGTTTTGTCTCATAGTTTAGCTTTTAAAATTTCAGTGATAATTTGATTTGACCAGAGTTTATTTCTTAATTTTTTCCCTTTAATATAAACATGTTATACGTTGCGTTCATTTTACTGTGTAGGAGATGTGAGCATTGTAGAAGCATCACAAACTATGTAAATAACCACAAAACATTGTTATACTTTATTGAACACATAATTAATTTGATGAGGTTCCTGTTTTTCTCCTGACTCAGTTTGTTGTTTCTGTAAGGTCTTTGTGATTGAATAATTATTATTATTATTTTTTGTCTATCAGGCACTCCTGCGACTCCGGCCACTCCAGCCAACATCATGCCCAGTTTACCGGACTGGGCGTCTCAGATCTCTAACTCTGACACCATGGCAGCGGTAGCACAGATCCTACAGAGCCCACAAGGGCAGCAGGTCAGCCCCTGCCTCATTTTCTTGCTTATTCTTATATATGGTATGGAGGGGAAATTGTTGTTTTGGGCCTGTAAGAATGAGCCTCTGAATCTTTGAGTTGAGTCACATGAGTCACAAGATTGTTTGCTTGGCGAAGATGCAGAGAGCTGTTTGACTGTGCAATTAATTGGAGTGGAATCTAATAGGGTGTGGAGGAGTTTCCAAAACCTCTTGGCTGCGAGTCATAAAATCTGCTCCCATCTGCTGTTCAGTGCTATGCGGTGTCTTCAGTGTTTGTCTTTAAATAGAAAAAATGTAATCAATTAACCCAGTAATCGAAGTGCTTGCTAAATTTAAACAAAGGACATGTGAAAACATATGGTCTAAATAATTTTATTTCAATTTCATAGTTGGTGTATTTAGAGCTTAGTGTAACTTAATATATTGCTTTGTGAAAAAGGCCACAAACTAAACCACAAGCCTATCACATCAAGAAGATGCAGCAGATGGAGCGTATTACAGATAGAGGAGTGAAGAAGATTATTTGTGCCTGTTAATCATACCCCACCAGAACACCCTCCCCTAACCAATGACTTTTCAAATTTGAATCAGCCATTTAAACTCAGCAACTTAAAGCGTTGCTGTATCAGAGAGACACAGTGAAATATCATGCTGTGCAGTGATCAATACACTGATGTTAGGACGTCCTTACACTCTATGTTGCAGTTGCAGCAGCTGGTACAGAGTCTGCAGATGCAGCAGCAGAAGCCTCAGCCGTCTCTCCTGCAGGCGCTGGACGCCGGTCTGGTGGTCCAGCTGCAGGCCCTGACTGCTCAGCTCACAGCGGCCGCTGCAGCCAACACACTCAACCCGCTCGAGCAGAGAGTCTCCTCTTTCAATAAGGTGAAGAGCATGCTCCATACAATAATTCAGTTCAATCCCATTTTATTTGTATAGTGCTTTCAACAACATTTATAGTTGCAAAGCAGCTCTACAAACACAGTTTTGATATCGTCCTGTTCTCTTGCAGAAGCTCTTGGGACAGTTTGACTTTGGTGCAGAGTCTGAACCCATCGAGGATTCTAAAAAGGACACAGCAACACCTCAGCTGTATGTAATATCGCCCATTTGTTAATTCAGTTCAATTCAATTTTATTTGTATGGCACTTTTAACAATTGTCAATGTGAAATTTCACAGGGAACCAAGGAAGTGAAGATAAGATAGGGGTGATGTCATTGTATCTTCTGGTTCTATTGAGGACTTTGGCTGCTGCATTCTGAACTAATTGAAGCTCGTTTATGTACCTAGTTGAACAACCAGACAGTAAAGCGTTGCAATAGTCCAACCTTGAGGTGATAAAAGCATGAACTAGTTTTTCTGCATTGTTTAGTGACGATATATTCATTAACTTGGCAATATTTCTGAGGTGAAAGAATGCTTTCTTGGTGATATTGTCAAATGAAAGACTAGAATCTATAATCACACCGAGGTATTTTATTGTTGCACTAGAGAGAACAGAAAGGCCATCTAAAATTACAGTGTGATCTAAAATCTTGCTTCTAGTTGCATGCGGTCCTATGACTAGAACTTCTGTCTTATCAGGATTAAGCAGAAGGCAGTTAATTAGCATCCAGTCTCTTATATCCTTTATGCATTGCTCAACTTTAGCAAGCTGGTTTCTCTCATCTGGTTTTGCTGAGACGTATAACTGTGTGTCGTCAGCATAACAGTGAAAATTAATATCATGCTTACGGATTATGTTGCCCAAAGTTGCCCATGTAAAGGGAAAAATGCAGTGGGCCTAAAACCGAACCCTGTGGGACACCAAACTCCACTAGAGAACAATCTACATACTGGTAACAATTAGTCAAATAGGATCTGAGCCAGGAGAGGTCTGTTCATTTAATTCCTACTACATTTTCTAATCTGTGAAGGAGAATACTATGATCAATGGTGTCAAAAGCTGCGCTGAGGTCGAGTAACACAAGCATTGTTACGAAACCCTGATCAGAGGCCAATAGGAGATCATCTACTACTTTAACAAGTGCTGTTTTTGTGCTGTGATGAGGTCTAAATCCTGACTAATACAGTTCATGCATTTTATTTCTATGTAGATATGAGCATAGCTGCTCCGCTACCATCTTTTCCAGAATCTTAGAGATAAAGGGGAGGTTTGATATCGGCCTGTAATTAGACAGCTGACCGGTGTCGAGGTCAGACTTCTTAATTATCGGTTTAATAACTGCTGATTTAAAAGATTTTGGAACATACCCAATGCTGAGTGAAGAATTAATTATTTTCAACAGGGGTTCTGTTATTTATATCTGTTTGAGAAAATGTTTCGGTATAGATATAATATACAGGTTGATGAATTTGCAGAAGAGTTGAGTGAAATTAGTTCATTCTCTTCAAGGGGAGTAAAACATTCCAAGTTCCGATCTGACACATCTGCATCAATTACATTGTCTGGTTTCAAAGCCTCAATTTCATGCCTAATGTTTACAATTTTATTATTAAAGAAGTTCATGAAGTCCTCACTACTGTATGTTGTTGTTGTGGAGATTTCTGCAGTGGTCTTGTTTCTGGTTAATTTGGCTACGGTATTAAATAAAAAGCTAGGATTATTTGTTATTTTCTATAAAAGTGGAGAGATGTGTTGATCTAGCTACACCAAAAGCTTTTCTGTAGTTCTCCTTCCATGCTATTTGAAATACTAACAATTTAGTTTGATGCGATTTATGTTATAATTTCTGAGTGGTCTGTTTTAAATTGTGCGTGGTATCATTATACAATGGAGCGAGGTTCTTATCTCTAATAATTTTCCTTTTAACTGGAGCTACGATATTGAAGGTATAACGGAATGTTGACTCATATATAATAGTTGGTAACTCTGGGAGATTACAGATAAAGCTCTGTGTGGTAGTAAGGGTGATTGCAGGAATTAACAGATTGTTCCCTCTGTTTCAGGCCCATGGTTTCAGAGTCCATTAACAACTCGCTCTTCCATCAGTTGGCTGAGCAACTCCAGCAGCAGAACCTTGAACAGTTTCAGAAACAAATCTTGGAGCACCATCAGCAGAAGGTAAAGGATACCTAGGAGAATCTACTTCTGTACAGTGTTTTTAATGTAACATGAAAGTAAAGCCTTATTCCTAGAAATCGGTTCTTGGGTACGGAGGCTGAATTTTTTATTATTATTATTTTTTTTAATCTGTTTATTTTTTCCCTTCATTTTCATTTTCCTTTCTGGATTGCTTCAGTCCATGGCCATGGAGAGCCAGGAGAGCATCTTTGGTCCCGAGAACTCGGTGCCTCCAGCCCAGAGCAACATCCAACCACAACTCCAAGAACAAGAACCCAAACTGGATGATTCTATTGACAACCAACAACAGGTAAAAACATATGCATGCACTAAAAGCATTTTACTGCTATAGTTTAAAAGATAAAAATAAAAAACTTCGGGGGGGAAAAACAAACATCTTCAGGTGTAGAACTTCGTTCTTTAATAACTCTAGTGATTTTTACTACATCTGACACACAAATTACTAATCTTTTCATTTTTAAAAGGAGAAAATTGTTCACAGCTTAACCAAAAATGGTTTTGTATTTGTGTTTCTTCCAGGACATGGACCTGGATGAGGGACAAGACACTGTAGATGAGGATATGTTTGAGGCAGAGGAGAAGAAAACCAGTGGTACTCGTTCCAGATCACACTCTCGGTCTCGCTCCAGGTTAGACAGGCACTGATATTGAAAAGACCTTTCTTTGGAAACGTTGAAAACACCTTTATTTCAGAGTCTTACTGTACAGCTGAGCTCGTGTCACTTCTAATTGCAGATCCCCCAAGAGAAGAAGGTCACGGTCACGCTCAGGGTCTCGGAAACGCAAACACCGGAAACGGTCACGTTCGCGCTCCAGAGACCGAAAGAGAAAATCCTCTCGTTCATACTCCAGCGAACGTCGAGCACGGGAGAGAGAAAAGGAGCGGCAGAAAAAAGGCCTTCCTCCCATTCGCTCAAAATTTCTCAGTGGTATGTTGAAGGACTAATGTTCCAGATGATTTGGGGAAAAAAATTAATAATATAATTAAATGGTATAGTCAGAATAAAACTGAAGTTTTTAGCTTTTGTTATTATTTTTATGTGTTTCCTTTTTCAGTGTGTAGCACCACTTTGTGGGTGGGCCAAGTGGACAAGAAGGCCACACAGCAAGACCTTACCAATCTTTTCGAAGAGTTTGGCCAGATTGAATCCATCAATGTAAATTGGACTTCATCTCCCAATAATAATAAAAGATGTCATTTTGGATTTACATTTGTGAATCTTGGAAACCCCTTGACATCCAGAAGTCATTGAAGTTGTTCTTTACTAATGTTTTTTCATTTTGTGTGTTAGATGATTCCTCCAAGAGGATGTGCCTATATCTGCATGGTTCATCGACAGGACTCTTACCGTGCACGGCAGAAATTGAGCACTGGCTCGTATAAAATTGGGTCCAAGGTTATAAAGGTTTGTAATTTTTTCCTGTTCCACTGTTACCAGTCTTCATTTCAGCGAGATGTTTTAGTTAAAATTCTAATTGGTCAGCAGATGTTGACTATTTGTGATGAGTTCTGCCTTATCTGCTTGTGTGTGTAGATTGCTTGGGCCCTTAACAAGGGAGTGAAACAGGAATACAAACAGTTCTGGGATGTGGATCTAGGGGTGACCTACATCCCCTGGGAGAAGGTCAAACTGGATGACCTAGACGGCTTTGCAGAAGGGGGCATGATTGACCAGGAAACGGTCAACAGTGGTGAGAAAATATACACCAGAAATAGAGCCGTGTAACAGTTATGTTGAGATGTTTCCTTCTTACTCTGCTCTGATCACTTTGGTAGAATGGGAAGCTCAGAAGAACACAGAAGCGCCTAAGGAACCCCAGGTTCAGCAGGTGGTTGCTGAGAGCAGCGCAGCAAGCACCTCACAAAACGAGACCTTCACACAGCCAATCACCATGATGCCTGTGCAGGTACATGAGGTGATCGGCTGCATGCTGGATTTTTGTTTGCTATTCCTCTGTCAATATACTAAGTGCAGTACAAACAATATTTTTGTTTTCCTAAGATCCCGGTGCCACAGACAGTCCCTGCTGTCAGCCTGGTCCCACCCACATTTCCGGTCACCATGGCAATGCCCCCTCCAGGCTTCGGTCCCCCACCTCACTTTCTCAGGGCTGGATTTAACACTACACAGCCCCCTCCAGGTACAACTGTTTCTATAAGTCCCCACTGGAACAACTTGTTGAGCATTAAGTTTGATTTCTTAATGACTGGGTTTATCTTCAGGTTTCATGGCCGCTTCCGGGGTTGCGCCATCTGCCGTCAGAGCCGGTCTCACCTCAGCACAAACATGTAGGTTCATCCTCATATGAAATCTCTCTAGGGTGCTTTTTAAAGCATAGTATGTCATTGGGTTCAATTTGTTTGCTGACAGCTCTGGTACAGCCAACTCAAGATGGCAACAAGGACTCGACGTTTGGGTCAATGCTCCCTCCGACGAGCACTATCCCAGCAAGCTTCATGCCCTCGGGAATGCCTGGAGCAGTGTTCAATCACGTGGGAGCGCAAGCACAGCAAAACAGCACTGAAAAGACGGCTGCATCTGCAGAGAGTGTAGACACACCTAATGAAATAACATTACAAGGTTAGAGTTACATGAGTTTTTGCTTATTATTATGACAAAATGAGACAAGCTTGTTCCATAAGGACTGGAGTGGGTGTAGACCTCAGGAAATATTATTAAATCTTTGCCTTTACTTAGTAACCTTTCTTTCTGCCTTTTGACAGGGATGCAGACTGCAGTGCGCAGTGGAATGGGTTTACTGGGCATGCATCCTTCTGCATCCCTCTCTCACCCTCTCACTGGCCAGAGAATGCCTGGGCTGCTGCCACTCGACCTCCGGCCGAACCTTCTTCAGGGAGCCGGGGCTCGTTTTCCCATGCTCATGCAGCAAGGCCTGGCGCAGCAAGCCAGCAGCCTCTTGGACACCTCACTTCAAGCTCGTGCTCGAGCCCCGTTCCCTCAGATGGAGCACTTTAGTCGTGTAGAAGGTCCCTTTGTGAGGGCCCCCAATCCAGCAGCTCCTGCACCAGACAACATGGACAAAGCCAACAATAATAATAATACATCGGCTGTTTCAGACAGCGGAGGCCAACAAGAAGGTGATCAGGATTATCGCTTTCCACCGCAGGAGAAACAGAGCACAGGCCTGCTGAGGACGCCTCCTCCTGAAATGAGGACGGAACCTACACCTGTTCGAGCTCCACTGCTGGAGAGACCTCCCAGAGGAGGCGTGCACATGGAGGGCCGAGAGGGACCCGGGAGACGGGAACCTGTCTCAAGCCCTTTCAGAGCCGAGACACGCTGGGGTGCACCGCGCGGGGATTTGGATGAGCGAGATATGAGAGGGATGTCGGCAGGACCACCGAAGAGCTTTCAGGAGGAGCGGGGGAATCCAAATTTCCAAAACCGTTTTGAGATGCGAGGAGGAGTAGCAATGGGTGGAGTAGGGCCAGGCTGGAATCGTGGAGGAGCAGGTAGTGGAGGTGGAGGAGGAGGAGGAGGTCCCTTCAATGCCAACATGCACCAGGACTTTGATGATCGGCGTCGGCCCTGGGAGAGGCAGAAGGACCGGGACGACAGGGACTTTCGCCGAGAAATAAATGACAACCGGCACAGGGACCGGGAGCGAGACCGCGAACGGGACCGCGAACGAGGTCGAGATAGGAATCGGGAACGAGAGAGAGAGCGGGAAAACGATAAGGAAAGAGACAGGGAGCGCAGTGGCTGGGCGCCTCTTAATTCCCAGCCTCAACCTCTCCTCCCTCTTCCCAGACCATCTCAACCACTGCTGCCTCTACCGACACCTCTGCTAAACCTGCCTCCATCTCAGCCCGAGTCGCATCCTAAACCTCTCCTACCACATGAACCACAGCTTGCAGCAAGGCAAGCTGAACCCCAGCCAGATGCAAAGCTCCCCCTGCAGCCGCAACCCGAAAAAGACAGCACAGGTGATCAAGAGAAGGAGGACTCCTTTAGTGACAGTGTTCACAACATGGACTCTAAACCTGAACTTGACCCTAAACCCGCGGCCGAGCCGTCTCGCCACTCTCCGTCTGCTCCCATAGCCGATCCTTCAAACGAAACACAAGGACCAGAACTGTCCCCTTCCCCACTTACACCTGCAGGTGGCGGACAGACCGCACTGAAGGAAGAAGCCGAGACTGGGACTGAGCCTGAGCTAGTGAAAACGGACACTGAGGAAACATAATCGTCACTCAGTAGGTAAAAAGATTTTGTATAGTTGTCATCTCTGTACTTATTTCAAACGGCTTCTGCAGGACCTGCTCAGTTCTGTTGCTCAAAATAAGAAAAAATATATCTTTCATGCCAGTTATGTACAACATAGATGGCTCACAATAGAGGATTTCACTGGTAGGTGATTTTAATGCTTTATTTTAATTTCGTTATTTCTTGTTTAGTTTTTTTTTTTTTATGCAACCCCACTGTTTTAAAGCTAGGTTTTTAAATCCATGAAATTTGCCTGCCAAAATGCCAAAATGTTGTGTAGCCTAATTGTAATTTGGGGAGGGTGGGGATCTGTGACCTTCCTATGGAAGAGTTTAAAGGACACTGGCTTTCCCCCCTCCTAAAGGATCAAATGCAGAATGCATGAGGGGGGGGGGAGAAGGAAAAAGTGAAAAGCAGTCAAGGCCTGTTCTGTGTTTTGTTTTTCAACCAGCGGCTGCAGAGTTTCAAATGAATTAATGCCTTGTGGTGTCCTAATGCTTGTTGTCTTTTAAGCAAATTATACGTGCAGCCTATACAGTGAGAACAGTAATGCAGTTCTAGTTGCTTTGAAAAGAATACAAAAGATTAAAAACATGATGTACTATCCCCATCTTAAATGTCTGATTTTTCTTCATCACACTGCAGCGAATACTTCGGCTCAGCCAGAAAAGGTCACAGGAGGTGAATGGATGTTAAGAGCACTCTGTTTAGTATGAAATAAACATGCTTTGTTGGTTAAAAATGCTTTAGGACTGTATTTTCTGTAACAGAACCATGTGAACACGATGAATGGACTGAACGGGGCAGGTAGAAGCTGTAGTGTGAAAGTCCATCTGATGAACTGATGTCTTAATAAATGTCATGAGGCTGCCAGCTGCTGGCCACACACACATGCAAAATCTTTTCACCACTGTAGCTCTGTTTTGTCACAAGTCTTTCATAAGGTTTCAGTCAGTAACATACAGAGACTTTCATAAATCACATTATTGTCTGGAGAAGCACAAAAACACCACTGAACTGTGCATCATTCTACACTCATGTCTCTTAATCAAGAACAAGCTACTAATCTGTTTTAAGTGACTTTCTTTTGCACAAAGACATTTACACACAGGAAAAATGCACTCAGCCTGTTGAACTTCCAAATACTGAAATTCTCTTAGTCAAAACTCTGCCCGAAATGGACTAACCTACCAAACCTCCATAAAGCCATAACCCACAAAAACATAATGAGATGAAAGAGTAAATCAAATTGGTGTAAACAAATGGTGTCCGGTGCATTCATGGTTAAAGATGCTTAAAGAAAAAAGCAAACTACTGATGAGAAACATTATATGTTTGTAGGATGATGAAATAGAAATCCTGTGCACTTGTCCCTTCAAATCTAGGCCACCTTTCATCACCCAGTGCCGAAATTTAAATCCACTTCTTTCATCTTTTTGTCCTCATTTAGCATGCAGTGGAACTATCACATCCCCAGACCAGACAGGTCGTTAAAAAAAATAAATCAATCGTCTGAATGCAGTCCAGAATTTCAGCCTGGATTTAAAAGACGGTACTAATGTTAGGGCAGTTAAAACGGTCAGATTACAGATTAACCCTTTTTACATACAACTTGAGATTCTACAATCAACAAACTCTTCGCTGGCTACATTATAAAGATAGAACTATCATAGTGAATCTGGAAATAAAAAGAAATGTTTTCTTTCGCAGTGCTTCACTTAATGCTACCACCATCTGATTCAAACTTGACCAAGGAGGATAAATGCGTATTTGCCTGTTCTGTTCCCTCTGGACATTCTTTAGTCGTGGTTTGAACGTAGGTCACTTAGGTAACCAGAGCAGAGATGGTTAGTCTGCTAAAAACAGCCTTGATGAAGAATCTACTACACCACGCATCACACTTAATACTCAAGCATCAAATATGGCAGGGTTGTTTTTTCAATTAGCCACTGAATTATTTTGATTCAGATTTTATTGCTCCAGCTAGATGAGGAAATGTAAAACATAAAATCATAGTAGCTGCCCAAGAGAGTGGTGCATACTCACTCCCTGTGCACTCACTCCACAGAGACAAGGAAGAATCGTGGGAGTTGCTTAAGCACATGTATGTAAAAGGAGCTACATACATATATAGCAAATGTGTTGGCCTTCACCATTCACACCAAGATGTAAATATGTCCTACTATTAGTGGGTGAGGGTCCGTCATGATCAAGTAGTTTGTCAGGTAGCTAACTGTAGTATTTACACACTACCTGTCAGGATGCGTTGTAGGTTTGACTGCACACGACCTTTGAATTGGCCATGTGGTCCTGGATTAAATCTTGATAGTGTGCTGCTTTTCACGTCTTTTCCTTTAAAAAGGGTACATGAGATTAAATTAGTTTAAATTAATTTCACTTCTGCAATGGATGCTCACACCACTGTAATAACGACAGAAAGGAATGTGCTGGGGAGAAGAGAAGTTCCAGCCTGTTCTCGATAATCAAAACCCCACATGTATAGAATAAAACTCCGGCAAGAGAAAGCGCACTCTTGTAGCTTGTTAGCAGTGTTGAGAGTTGACTTGGGAGCTAATAAAACTTAGAGGGTGAGCTATTTAAAGCCTTGTGTGAGGCCTCTGGTGGTGATTATTTATACAGTCCAGCCACTGCAGTATTTATGTACTTAACCTGCATCTTGGTTCCTCTCTGGCAACCATTTTTGTCTTCCTGAATCAAAACAGCAAGCCATGAGGTTTAATTAATCTCAATGTTCCTAAGAAGAGCCAGCATGCATGCTGAGCTGCTTCAAGAAAACCATCCTGTTCGAATATGTTCACGTGGCTTTTGGATGTTATTTGGAAGTGACCAGTCTGGGTGGTTGTTGTGAAGCTTGTGTAGTGCAAACGTTTGTACAGCCAATTAACGTCCTCTTTGATGGACAACAGTTTCGATGAACAAGCCTGCATCATGGAGATGTTCTACACTGGAGGTCGTCTAAAGCTCATCGGCTCTTTATGATCAGGACAAGACTAAGGCTCTAGAGACGGTTTTACAGATTCTCTGGATGGAGCCCAGAACAGGGAAGGGAAAAAGAAGGCTAGACCACACTGACCCGGCTTAAATCTGAATAAATGCTGTTGGGGAGATAAACTAAATAGATTAAATGGATTTAGTCCTCTTGGGGTGTTCCTTCGACATTGTCCATGATATTCCAGATGTATGAAAAGAAAATTGTACTCTGAAACACATTAAATGTTTTTACATTGAGTTTTTTAAAAACCTAATCCAGTAATGAAAATACTAGTGCAAGCATCAGACTTAAAGTCCCACAATGCAGTGCAGCTATGGAGCACAGTAGCTGTCTCTATTACTTTGCAATCTGAGATGATGAGTTGGTAGCGTTGATATTAGCATTAAAGTTAAAGCTTCGGAAGCCAAGAGAGCTGCATGGATTACTGGGCATCGGATTAACAAGCATGAAAAAAAACTTCTTAAACTTTTATCATATAAATGTGGGTCACAATATTTAATTCTTTCATGGTATTATGACCTTCTGAGTTGATGTGCTCAGTGTGTCCACTAGAGGTCACACACACCTCTCTTCCGGTGTTGCTATGCGGATAAAGCATTGTTCTCCTGCTCTCTGTCCTATAAAAGATTAATCATAAAAGACAAAGTGCTCTACGTACGAATTTACCCCTTAAACACTTCCTCATTGTGTAGGTTTACTCCCTGGTCCTGAAATGGACTTTTATTGATAACTTAACATTGACAAGTAAACATTGGTGTGAAAACCTTAAATTAGGTCTTGATTTGGCCACAACGATGAAGGAGTCCAGACGAAAGTTCAGGGAAAGATCTGTGAAAGCTGTGTTTGGTTATTAAAAAAAACTTTCCCAAATTTTAACCATCCTGTGATTAAATCCATTATTTAAAAAGAGATTGATGGGTTATCCAGTGAAACCCGGTGAGCAAGTATAAAGGAGATTAATTGGAGATGTAATGAAAAAGCTACGGTTTAAAAGAATGCTACCACCAGCATGCCTAATTTTTGAAATCATTTCCTATTAGAAAATGGTTTGTTTTTTCTGTCATACATTTACATAAAGTCCGATTAAGTTGCAGACTTTAACAAGATAATCTGGAGATGTTTAAGGAGTTACTGACGGTGCAGATCAACAGATGGAGATGATGTATTGACCACCGTAGAGCCACTCCTGAGCAGATATTTACGCTGTGGGTTCATTCCTGGCACAGACATCTTGTTTTAAAGACTTCCTGCACTTAATTACACACTCTATAGGGATGTGAATTTTATATATGAAACAAGCATGAAGCTGACTATACATGAACACTCAACATGGACCTCAGGCTCGTCTTAAAGCTGCGCGTCAGGCTGCTTGTCTGCCTGGGATTATCCCAGGATCTTTCCTGTTGTGGCTTTGCTATTTTAAATGCAGCTCCAGTTTAAGACCCCAGCCAACCATGTGATCAAGTGTTTTATTGCTACCTTTGGCTCTGGTGTGTTTACACCCAACGCTTCAGCTTCAAAAGGAAATAAAATTACATGCTTTCAATTCTTGAGTTGTGTAGAGGCAGGAATAAAATCAGTCTTGGGAAGAGAGAAGCGAGACCATTAGCAAGGAAACTTCTAGGTTACTCCGTGTTGTACCAAACATTGGTTTTAATATATACTGTGTGTCTGTGTAAACTATATATATATTTTTTTTTAATCAAATTCCATTGTGTGTGTGAGAGCGATATGTACACATTATTACTTATGTATATGTACATTATTTATTTATAACACCCTTCCTACCCTGATACACCCGTCACTCTGGAATAGGGTCAGTCTGGACTGAAGTCAGACCACATCAGTCTTTTTTTTTTTTTTTTTCTTCTTTTTTTTTTTCAATGAACCATGCTTTATGCTCCATAGCAAATTGAATGTTTTTTGAAGTCTATGCAACTCTTTAGTCAAAATGCAATGCTTTGTGAGCGTTGAAATGCTCTTGATTTCACTATTAGACATGGACGTGAGTTCTTTTTTTTCATGATTTGTTTTCACCAAATGTTTGTGATCTCTGATCATAATCATTCAAAAAAAAACAATTTCTTACCACATTGCTTCCTCGAATACAATGGCTCTTCACTAACCTTAAGGTTTGAATTGAGTTTTTAGTTAACCCAATTTTCATAGTTTCAGGAATCTCCTCAGTTGCTTAATGCAGGCCAAGTAATTTCACCCTTCTAAAATAGAGTAATGTCTTTGCCATGACCTCAGGATACAACTTCTGACATGGTTGTTTAAGAAATGAAAAGCTACTCATTGCATCGGTTAGGGTTAAATAACTTGTTGCTAGCTGAACCATATGAAACACTGCAGTAATTATTTAATGGAAGGCTTTTGCCTAGTTAAATCCCGGTGGTGACTTTATTTGGCTGAATACAGTTATTATATAATGTTTAAAGGCATATATTTATGCACATATTCCCCATGACATGGCCAGAACGATCTAGCATTAGTTCAACACTTTTCCATAATTAATTTAAATCTGTTCAATCTGTCACTCGGCCATGCCCAAGTCTAATCTATCTGACCTGCTGCTAATGTCGGGCATCCATTCATTCATTCCCATTCGATTTTATAGTCATCCGTCTCTTTGTCTGATTTGCTCCGGGGAAGGGTGACTGAGGGTAGGAAGCTGCTCTGTGGGAGGTCAGGGGTCAGCTGGACAGGGGCTGCAGTATGACACCAGAGTGACATTAACAAGCAAAATGCATTTCGCTGAGAGCTCGCACACATCACAGCATCGACACGAGTCTATTTAAATAATAAAAAGAATTTTGAAAACACTGAATATTTTATAGCTGTCAAAGATTGAAGAAAAGAGACAAAGCCGGTATTCAACTCCTGACAGACTTGATTCAAATACTCTACAGTTGAAGGGATAAACATCCTGCTCGTCTTAGCTATTTCACTTAGGCTTTTCATTTTTTTGTTTTTTTATTTACACTTGCATCTACAATATAATGCAAAAAAAAATGGAAATCTGGATTTGAACCGTTACCTTTGTCATTTTCATTTTTTCCAATTTTGTTTGCTTTGACACAGACACAAACCTAAAGCTTGCTTAAACATAGGAAACAACTTGGCACTAAGTTCTGCCTTGCTGAAATTAGAGCTCTCGTTTAGCTTTTTTTTAAAATTTTTTTATAGGAATTATTTATTTTTCACTGGGACAGACGATTAATATTGGACTCAGCTCACCAATAAGAGCTGTTGGTTCCCAAACGACTGTGTGTCAACATGTGTTCGTTCTTCTCTTTTTATGGGAGCTTTTACTCTACAGTTTCAATACCAAAACATCTTTACTTTGCCTTTTTTCCCCCTTAAACTAGTCTATTTGTTCACAAACAACACGTCGTTTACGAACTCATCCACGGAGACGATTCAAACAGCATGTCAGAGATGCACTCTCATGTGTTGGGTACCCAAGTGCTCGAGCTGGCGATGGAGATTTTCCTTTAGACGTCTGTTTAGACCTCTTCACACTCCTCTTGAACGTTCCCTCGGGTCTTTACACCTGGTTTTAAGCCGTGACTCACCTCAGAGCTCTGTCGTTCTCTCACATGTACACCGCCTCTGCCCTGAGGCTCGACATCATTTCCTGCTTGTTTTCAAACACTGAAATTCCTTCATTAAGTATATAGGATGTCTCAGACATACTGGACACACACACACACACACACACACTGTCTAAAACAGAGCCACAAAGAGATGTTTGTTCCTGTGTGACACTGTGAAATGCGTTACACAGTGTATCGATTGATGTGCTTTTTAAAGAGAGCGTTTAAAGAATGTTCATGAGCGACATTTCGGTTTCTCCAATGATTTGCTGTCAGTATAATAAGGAAAGAGTTACTCTAACCACCCTGGACACGATTATTTTTCTAAAACTGTAAATCCTGGAGTGTTTTCATTTTCTCTATGGAAAAACTATGGAACACATGTTTACAGCTTGATACAAACTGTATCAAACTGATACTGGAGACTCCT
Organism: Clarias magur; assembly: GCA_013621035.1. NCBI lineage: Eukaryota > Metazoa > Chordata > Actinopteri > Siluriformes > Clariidae > Clarias > Clarias magur. Next base: position 256,821 of record QNUK01000190.1, read on the forward strand.
TCCATACATGTTGCATAATTGTCTCCTTTTCAGCAGTTACATGTTTTTAACCTGTTTAGACGGATTATTATAAAATCCAACTGCGATCAAATGTGAAAACGTGTGCTTGCTGTAGTTTCCCAAAAAGGTTTGTTCCGTGTTAAGGAGCTTGGAGCGAAACCTAAGGTTATCCGTGACATTTAGCGGCGTTTGAGTCGTCTCCTCCCCTGTGGCTGCTCCAATCTGCTCAGCCAGTTTGCTGCATCAATATTCTCCCACTTACCAGACTTAATTATTCAGCATCATGTTTATTAATGACCGTGGACATCTGTAGTCCCCCACCTCCTCCATAACCCGGCCACCATGAGCATACGAGCATACCGAGATTAAAGTCTGAAGTGTGAACATTTGACAAGACTTTGCTTCTTGTCGCAGATGCTGATGCATAAAAAATAAAGCGAGCTCTGATCTAGACAGAGCCAGGAAGTGACATCCGGCCTCAGGGGATAAACACCCCGGCCCGGGACGGACTCTCGGGTCACTATATGATGGACGATGCTGATGCAAAATCAATCGTGCAGCTATTGCAGTTCCTTATTAATTTAAATGTTTATATTTTATTTCTATGCCCACAGTAATGTTTACTCATCGCTTTTCAGCGTGATTTTCAAGTCATCGTTTAGTTGACTAGCACAAATCCCAAGTGGCTAACTGCGCATTTTGATTGTTCCTTATATTGTACATTTTAGCTAGTATATTCATACTACCTAATGCTTAGTAGGGGTAGATACAGGCTAGAAATTGATGCCTAGTGCCTATGGGGTATTAACACACAGGAGCAATTAGGGGCACTGCATCTCATTTTCCTGCATGTAGTGAATCCTACAGGGCACTGCATTTCACTTTCTCAGATATAGGAAAGCCTATAAAGACACTGCACCTCATTATGTTGATTGTAGGCAAGACCCCAGGAGAGTATGTCTCCTTTTTGTGATGTGGAGCACTCTATAGGATACTACCTCTTTGTTTTGCAAGTGTAGGGAAAACCTTAAGGGGAAATCATCAGGAAACAATTTTTAATACAATCAGATCTGTCAGTTTATGAATCAGTAAGTACCAAATGGCTATATTCCCTCAGATGGAAAATGTACCTTAAGATCCTTCTGCCAAACTCCTCTTTGAGAGTATATTGGGAGTGTGTCTGATAAAAAAAAAAAAGTCTGGTGAATATTATGAAAATGAAATATCCTTTCTAATTTAGTTGCCTTTGAGTCATTGACTTGTGATTCATATAAGGAATATACCATTATGTAGTACCTTGTCTCTCCTGCTTCCTAGGAGAGAAATAAAAAAAGAGAAAGGGAGCGTATGAGGGGAGTGATGAGCCAGCATGATAATCATAGCCAGCCCTCTCTCCTGCTCTCCACTCATTTCCACTGCATCTGGGATTTATGAGTGAGCGTGGATCCACGCTTTAGATTTTTCCTTTCCTCGGTTCGTCCTGTTGATCAGGAGCAGCTCATGCATGATGAACATGACTGGTGTTTTTCTTTCTCCCCCCCCAACCTTCATTTCACACATTTACACACACAGGCAGGGAGCCTTCCCCGGACAGCAGTGGTGAAAATGAGAAACATAGCCTGGCACACAGCCACGAGGGCTCTGTCCCAAGTGTGCAGTCCAGCTGAGAAGCGGAGAGCTTCGTCTGAGACTTTTGGGAATGTTACGTGTGATGGTGGCAGAACATGAGCAAGTCTCAGGGCTATTCTAATCACGATGGATCTGCGTGAGATGGTGACACCAGACCACCCTGCTTTGATTGGCTGTGTGTGGGAGAGGTGCGAGGGTGGTCTGGGTCTCGCCCCGAGTCTTGGAGTGACACTATCTCCCAGCACTGTTTACATGTTAAAGCTTTGTCTCATCTCTGAGCAATGCCCATCTCTCTTTCTCTCTCAGGAGTGAGGAATGTGTGCAGTCCATATACACAAACATTATACTATATACACACATATGACTTAAAGGTAAATACCCAGTGGCTTTTAAACTACCTGCTGAATTGGTAGTTTGTGTGTGAGTGTATGTATAAGAAGTCAGGGTACTTATAATGGATGTCTAAGGGATGTTGTTGAGTTAGATTTCTAGTAGTAGATTTCTTCAATAAGTGTAGTGTGTAGATGTAAATAACACAAGATCCTGATGGCGCAAATGTTTTTCTTCAATTCATTTCCAATGCTTTCTGTTAGATTCATGTCAATTAAACTATGAATCTAACAGAAAGCTTTGGAAATAAATCGGAGACAAATGTGTAAAGATATGAGACATGGAAGACAATCAGTTCTGTTAGATGCTAGAAATACCCAAAATGCAATTTCATAACCTGATTCTAATCCCCGTGTTGCATCTGGTATTCATTTAGAAAATAAACCTTGGTGTGTCTTATTACCTTAATTACATTTCTTCACCTAGAGGGTGTATACACCAGCATGGCGGTGTGTGAAACGAGTCCCGAGAGCCGCACTGGATAATAGGCGTGACGTACGTACGTGAAGCTGTCCGGGATTTCAGAGAAGTTATTAGAACTACTGGGAAGGAATTCTGAAGATGGTTTGGGAAGGTGTCTGATCCTGATTTTAGGGACGTCCTGTAGTTCTGTAGGTTTGAAACAGAAGTAAGGGCAGATATAGCAGCATTAATGGCTCCAGTTTGTGAAATGGTGCTGTGGAAACGTTTGCCTTTTCTTTAACAGAGAAATAATGAAGTTCTCACATTTATTTACTTTTGAACTCTTTGGCTTTGACAAGAGCAAATATTTAAGCAATATCAAACGAGAGGGAGCGCTGTTGTGCTGAATCCTGAGTGCTGATGATATCATGGCACAACAGCATGACGTCCAGTGTGATATTATTTTATATACTGTAACAGATTATCATCAACAGATTATTATTTGTTTTTAATTAAACCAGTTATTTTGCAATGCCAACACGTACTTCCGTGCCGAACTGTGACTGATAGTTGGTTTAATGGCAGTGAAAGTAGTTTTAAATTCTTACTGTTACTATTTAGCGAAAAAGGTGAGGAGAATAAACCATGGAGGTGATGGACAGTCCTGTAAATCACATAAGTTTCTCTTTTTCTTTTCACTTATTCCACTTATATGTCTGCTCCATTAACTTTTAGGTTCTGGGTTTCAATCCCAAAAAGCACTAAATGGAAAGCTTGTCCGTTAAGGTCTACATCCCCTCATTCCATAACCCAAGTTCTGCCCTTGATTAAAGAGGAATGTGAGATTCAGCCTTGTGTTAGAAGCTAGTTAGCTTTGTAGCATGCCCTAAACATACATAAAACACCATGGATGGTTCAGAAACTAATCAGAAGGACTTAGAAGGAATTATTAAGGAGAAAAAAAATGTAATTTGCATTAATGGGTTTGGATTGTTTAATGTTTAAGAGATGTTTAAAATGGTCATTCTTTAGCAGCCCTAGAGCTCACACATGGACCAGTAACGAACCCTCTGTGCTGTTAAACACAGTAATAGCGCGTAGACCCTGACTCGTTCGTTTTTGTGGCTCGCCAGTGAATGAGACATGGGATCATGTTGCAGCAGGTGCTACTCGGGCGTTTCTTTAATCATTCTGACCTCAAACAAATATCGCTGTTGACACAGCAACGGCTAAACGACTCGGCGTCTCAAAAGCATGCCGGCTTCAAACGTGAGAAAATGCTATTGTTTACTCATAAAGGAGCACAAAGAGAGTCACACGGTGGAGAGACGAAGCAGCAGATCTCATGAAACCTGAGACCATCATACAACACGTCTTACACACCGTACAGTTCAGTCTAAACGTTTACACACACCCTCAGGGCAGAAGGAAGGAGATACAGAAATGCTGAGTTTCGAGCGTTGTGTATGGGGTTTCGTTAATAGAGGCTCAGGTACAAAACTGTATTTATTTTCTTTCATCAGAGGATCTTCATGGTATAACCTCACAATTATTACACACTTTATCACATATTCCGTTACAGAATGAGACCTTGTACTTAGTCTTGTACACAGACCTATCTTTATCATCACCATTGATCACCTCTTCTTTGTCATCTATCCTCCTTATTTTGGTATATCTCTTTTAAAACTCAACCTGGCCTGAAGCCCAAAAGTGTCAAGCATCACAAAACCTCTTTCCCACTAGTTATAATTTTTTTTGTTCTATGTTTAGTACAAATTTTGTAGTGTATGTTTATGTTGTCTACATTTTTATGTATAAAATCATTCACTATTTCCAAACATAAAACAAATTCTAAATAAATGACATTAAAGAAGAATATTTGCATGCCTGTAATAAAAAAGCAACATATTACATGACAGATGGAAACTTTCAACCTAATGTAACCTGGGTTTTGCATGAACATAGAGAACGAATAAGGAGCAAGTGGGACAAAGTTACCTACGGCATGGGACTTTTTTTTTTTCCCCCTTGGCTTCTTCTACTCGTATCGCCAATGATTTTTTCTTTTTCTTTTGTTAGCCACATTGAGTGTAAGGCTTAAGTACATGCTTCCTTTAATTAAGCATGAGTGTTGGAAAACATGTCAGGAGAAAGTTTTATTAGAGCTAATTCACTTCTGTTCATGTTCATTAGCTACCATTACTATAGACGCACAATGTGAGGAAGCAGAAGAAATAAAGTGTGAAATTAGAAGGCTTTTATTTCACATTTCTCGTGCACACACACAGTCACACACACACAAGTTCTCCCCAGCCATTTGTACTGTATGACAGTAAATTAGCAGGCCAATTACAGGAGTTGAGGAAGCATTGTGTTTTTGGTGGTAGTGGTAATGGATTGTGTGGCCATGGTGTACACCATCACATCCTCCTCCTGTCACATAACCCAATCGCCATGACGACCCTATTTTCATGCCTATTAGTGCATATTAAATGTCAGTGCTAGTAGCACATGGCACACAAAGTGATGCTTGTTACAGCACATTATTATTATTTTTTTAACGATTGTTAATCAGTGAGTGTACACTGGAGCTATGTGCTAAGTGACGAACACGTGTCCAGTACACGTTCTGCAAGTCTTCTTGTCATGCATGTGTCGTCTCAAGATCATGGACGAAGTAGACAGGATGTCATTCAAAGTCCATTGCACATAATTGGATAGGGATGCAATGACCGCCCACGGTGCTGCCAGACAGGACAGGGCTTTACAACACACAAAAGAGCCTGCAGGGTGAATTTCTCACCCCAACATACACACACACACACACACACACATCATCACTCACCAAGTGTAAGGATTATTCCTATAGTCAGCATTGCTAGCTGTCCTTTCCTAGAATGTTAGTTTTGTTGTGTGGTCACTAACAAGCTGTGCACATTTACCTAAGGGAAAAAAACATCTATTTAACCATTTGGAAAAGTGCATTATGGGTATTTTGTACAAGAGAACATACATTTTCTAAAATGGCTACTTCATGGAAAATACCCGCAAATTATTGCACTATGTAGTGGACAGGGTACAGTTGATAGTTTTATTACACTTTAATAAATCTAAATTAAATAATAGACTAGGAGTGCCTCTTCCCCTCGATCCTCTTTTAGCACGCCATGATTATGCACATACATGAATATGCATATTTATTGTACAGTAGTCTAACAGTAGCCAAGACACGCCATGATAACCAAATCTATTGACTACAAGACTCAGTACAACGTCTCATTATATAGCAGAATATGTCATAAAGTGTGTTATAAATGTCAGGTTATACCATGAAAATCGTCTGATGAAAGAAAATGAATACAGTTTTGTACCTGAGCCTCTATTAATGAAAGTGGGGTCCATATTATCTTAAACACATCTCATTTTATGCTGAACTTCCAGCCTCCTAACACACAGTATGACTGCAGGTCAATCTCTGCTCTCTGTTATCACCCAAATGAGGATGGGTTCCCTGTTGAGTCCGGTTCCTCTCAAGGTTTCTTCCTATTGCCATCTCAGGGAGTTTTTCCTTGCCACCGCTACCCTCAGCTTGCTGTCGCTACCCTCATGGACTGTCTAATCATTTTGATTCATACATATTTTATCATACATTTCATACTCATTTCCCTAATTTTATTTAGAGTCGATTTTATGAAGCTGCTTTGCGACAATGACCACTGATAAAAGCACTATGAAATCTGAATTGAACTGAATTTAAATAATTAGCGTGATCCAGGATTCAGGTTTAAGTTAACTTGTGGGATAACTTCTTCTCTCCATTAGCATGTCTAGCTTAACGTTTTGTGAGCGTTACTGTATTTGTAGCTATCCCCAGAGTTTGCTGTGCTTTCATTTGTGGATTTTTATATTTTACAATGTCTTGTGCATTTCATTGGCATTTCACATGCACTAGAACCTTGGGAACCAATCAGCCAAGCATTTTAAAAACACCTGTGACATCACATACACTAAAGCTGCTAATTTTATCTGTGATGGCCAAAAACTGTAAAGTGTAAAGCTTGAATAACTAGCTATGGTAGCCACTTAGCTTAGCATACAGATACTTTGGCTAAATTTCTGCATGCACTCAATGTGATGGCTCAGGTGGTTGAGTCTCTGGGTTGCTGATGGGGGGCTGGGGGATTTGAACCCTGCCACCACCATTTTCTTTCTGAAAGACCCTTAACCCTATAACCACTACAACCCAATGGGAGGATTGTGACAGGAAGGGTTCTGATGTAAAACCTGTACCAGATCTTGCAGATCAAATAATCCGATGTCATGACCCCTAGGATAAAAAGGTCAAAACCCTCTAAAAACAACAACAACAAGCCCTCTTTCTTCTCATCGTCTTAGAGTTTGCCTCATATGCATTATGTTTAAAACATAAATCGCGTGAGAATTGGATTTAATTGGATTGAACATCGCACCTTTGAGTTCAGGGGTATAGACGATGAGTGAATGAGTTGAGTATCACATCTGTGTAAAATTCTGTATGTGTATAAATATCACACTCTCACTTTCACACACGTCTTGACCTTACTTGGCTTTTCTGTAGTCGTACACTAATGAGCGCTAAGGCTGCGTCATTCCGATTGGATGATGGTGCTGTCCATCACCTGTGGGCGGAGCCATGGCCGTGCAGCGCGTGGTAGAGGCAGTGTGCGCGGCGGTCTCTCGCGCTGTGTTTAATCCTGCTGGGAGAAATGAGAGAAAGTTCATGCGCTTTAAGGGAATATTACTGAAATCAATCAAACAGCGAGGAGATTTAAGAGAGGAATAAAGAGGAGAGAACAATCTGGTGTTATGCTTCTGCGTTTGGGCTCGGTGAGTAAAAGTTGAGGTTCTGTTTTAGTCTAGAAAGATATTAAAATTAAAAGCACAGTGCAATTGAAATGTTTTTGGACACGTGCTGAAGTTGTTGTTGATGCTCATTCCGAAATGAACAGGTGTTAAAATAACGTGTTTGTAAATAACCCGCGTGCTTTGCTTTGGGCGTTTGATTGCCGTGCTTTGTTACCTTTGCGCGCGCGTCTATATGTGTCCGCACGAACACACAAGCTCGCGGACAGCATCCACGCGGGCGCGCGTGCGTTCGTTCCTTTAAAACTCCCTTTAAACTTTTCCCCCCCCCACAAAAAAAAAAAAACAGGCTCAAATAACGTTTCTGCTTCATTGATCCGATTCAATACATGGAGTCAGGAAATAATTTATTCGCTTCTTTTAATTTGATTTCTTCTAAAAAATAATCTTTGGTGGAACGTTTTGATACTACTAGTACTACTACTATTATTATTATTATTATTATTATAGGATATACGGTATTTATTGGAGAATTTATGTGGTAGCATATTCTGATACAGATATCCCCATCAAGTAATGATTTCAGTACATAATCAACAAAATATATTGAAACAGTTCCCAACAGTGTCGGTCTTTTCATGCGTAAAAATGATGGTAGAATTGATTGGAAGGACACCGGAAAGAAAACAAAATGGTTAAATAATTATTTTTATGTCGACTTTATTATCTCAGAATATGACTCCTCACTCTCCGAATCCGGGTTTCTGCAAGAATCTGACTCAAAATCTCAGCTGACTATCTCAAGTTTGACTTTTCACCTCATATCCCTGATATCTTTAACACGTGACTTAGTCTGAATCCTGATTGATGTCAGAATTGACTGTGTTTGACTTATTTCAGAATGTTGACTTTATATCTCAAGTGTGACTTGTTTGACTTGTATCTCCGACTTGAGCTTGAGAATTATGAGATACTGAGACAGAAATGTATGATAATTTGTCCACACATTCCTGCTGCTAATATATATATATATATATATATATATATATATATATATATATATATATATAAAAAAAAAACAATATGTCAGAAACAGGATTTTGTACTTGTTTGGATGTGGACGATTTGTGTGTTTTTGTAAAACATGAGATTGTCTGTCTTGTTTGCAGCATTTGAAGTCTGTTGTGTTCTTAAAATTTTCTAACTAGCATAAAAATTCTGGAATTTCTTTGCCATTTTGAAATTCTTATTCAGATGTAATTTAGTGCTAATCAGACTCATGCTGTGTTTGACAGCGAAGTTAAACGAACAAGTCTTTTTAACTTATCAGTCCTGAACACTCTGTGATACTTTGTATGCGTGTACAAGGTCACCGGGGTAGAGAAATGCGAGCGGTGTTAAATATCGTCTCCACCAGGCAGGGATAAGGCTAATCCCCCTCGTCCTGTCTCTCCGGCTTGCAGTGTTGCAGTAGTGTTTAAGCGGAGCCATGTGATGTTTGGGAGCTTCTCTAATGGCAGGGTGCGGTGTCAGGTTCAGCAATCGCACAACCACAGCACAAAGACCCCTGGAAGTGTACGGTAGTGCAGGAGACAGAACAAACACACGGCGGCTGCAGGAACGAGGCCCAGACATGCCATTAGAGATCCGTCATGGGAACAAAAACACCGCTCACTTAATGACGGCGCTGGTTATTTATTACTGGAGGAAATGGTGTTTGTGCTGCTTATCTGCAGAGTCACCGTTATTTGTTTGTTATTTCTTGACGCGCCAGTTGAACTTATTCAAATCTCCTTCAGGCTAATTTAGACTTGAGGACGTGGCCTCAGACCTCAGCGCTAAACCCTTTCCTTTTTTTTTTAGGATGCTATTTTAAAAATAAGAAGTGTCCTTACAGTGCTATTTCTGCACATCAACATTTGAGTTCTAAACACACTTTCTGAAAACACAGACTGCAGAAGCTGCACTATTTTTAGTGCAAACCTCTTACACCACAGCGCTGTGGAGTTCTGCGTTCCGATTGGTCAGAGAGAAGGCGTTGATTAATTTTCTGTAACAGTAGCTCGCACAGTAGTGCAACTTCAAATAAAAGTTCTAAATGGATTCGCATTTTATATGAACAAATACCTTATCTTTTCTATAGCAACAGCTTTTTAACAGGGCACGTGTAAAAACATTGTCACTTAGTTTGTGAAGAAATATTTTTCTGTTACATTTATGGAGGGAGTCTCCAGTCTCAGAGGTAAAGTTCTTTTCAGACAAGAGGTTTCGGCGTTTTATGTAAACATAATTACAAGCTGTGATTGTTGTTGTTTTCTTTTTGTCTCATTTACGTTGACGAGAGAATGAAAAGTGAGGTCGGTAAGGACATGACCGTTTTATAGCTGCTATAACACATTTACAACCTGTTTCAGAACATTTTACTTAACTCCAAAGTTCATAATACAGATAAAAGAATATAATGTTTATAATGCAGATAAAGCAGTTCACCGTGATGCAGAAATATTTACATGGTTCTCATGTTTATTTCAGTTATAATTAGTTTCAGATGATGGAGAATAAGCTCTTGGGCTGCTGCTGTTGTTATATTAATCGGATTTATTTCACCATAACGTATCCATTTATCCTCCATAATGAGGGGATCCTGCGGTCTTAAAGGGACGTGTGAATACAAACCCATACCAGGAAAAAGAAACGCCCCCGGAGGTATAGCAGAGCCATTGATTTGTCACTATTTTTCCTTTTTAAAATTCCTCCTTCTTGTGCTATAAACCCTTTTTCTGTCCACATCCTGACTTGCAACAGGTTTTTTTTTTTGTTGAGAGGTTGCAACATTCCTTTTGTTTTTTTTTAAGGGTAAGACTATATTTATCTGTGGCTGCGTGTAGACTACTGTGTGTGTGTGTATGTGTGAGGGGGAAAGAGAGAAGCAGCTATATAAAGCAGGTGACTTGTGTGGAAAAAGCTTCACTGTCCAGCAGCAAGAAGACGAGCAAATGACCGGTGTGGGAGACTTCCTCTTTCTCTAGACCCAGATTTCCCTACCGCACGTCTGGCGAATGCCCAGAAAACCAAGAGTGTGTGGATTATAGGTATAGACGACACAGAGCAGGGGAGGTCATGTAGTGGAGACTGACAATACGGTAACCATGTCTGTAGGAGCAGTGTGAATACAGTACACAGGATGCATCACAGTAGTTAATTAATAAAAAGCTGTATGTTAATATTAATGTATTGGAGCAAGTAATTTTCTATTATAACAGCTATAAACACTCGTTCACACACCAGCCTCTCTTTTAACCCTTTCTCCACTGTTAGCAAGACAAAATAACAGCTCCCAGCTTGTTGTCTTACAGAGAAGTTGCTAACCAGCATAAACTCGTCGGTTCGAAAGACTCGGGGGGGAAAAGTTCCACCGTCACCACTGACACTGGAGACTCCTTCCATTTGTGATAAGTAGGGATCCCATTAAAATTTTTTTTTGTTTCCGCTGTACAAACCCCTGTTCACGAGCTGTTGCTATGGCAACCATAAGGTATTAGAATAAGCTCATTAATACAGTGTCATGTGTTAGACAGGAGGTTTGACCCTTTTCTAGTAAATTAAGATGGAAGGACTGCTCAGGGAGACTCTACTCCCCCACACATGCTAATGTTACCTGCTAATTGACCATTCAAGATGGAGAGAGAAAGAGAGAGAGGGAATCAGCCGAAAGTGAGCAGATGGAAGCATGCGGTTTGTCCATGTTAGGGTCGTCACCCCTTCAAACGCCGACAAATTGAAAGCCACGAAAAGATTAATGCCGAGATTCAACTTTAATCGTGTCCTTTCCCGTCACGTCTCTGCCTCGTATCACGTGATCTGTAGAGAAAATGAAGATTAAACACCAGCGAGAGACATAGAGACGTGTTAAAGCAGAGGACCGTCTCTGAGCCCAGCGCCCAGCTTTATTGTTTCGCAGGAAGGGGAATACATTTTTCTTTTTGTTCATCAGGATGTATTTGTTTTGAATCCTGGTGTTGTATTAGTGCGAGTCTATTCAAGAACTCGAGTGTGTTGTTCAGTTTTATACTGCAGGAGTCAGAACATGTCTGAACACACCGCATCAAACACACCGCTCACTACCATCACTCTTTTCACTGAATGTATGTTGCGCTGAACAATTATGAACAGATGATGTATTACATGAGGCATGCACACACTTTTTGACAAACATCACTCTTACTATCATTAGCGATTCTTAGCTAGTTAGCTAGCACGGCTTGGTGTGTTGATTATTTTGATATCTCTCAGTAATGCAGGTAAAATCTAGCTTCCAGGAGGTCTGGTGATGAAGAGGTTGTTTCTTTGCTGTAGATTCGAGCGTCACAGAGATGCACAGGAACGTTTTTCCTTTTTCGCTAACAAGATTTGTGTTCATCACTCAAGTTAACATTTTTGTTTTATTGTTCATTTGCTTTGACCAAAAACAAACAAACATGAAAAACATGACGATGTCAAAGCTGCGTAATGTATTACTTTGTTGATGGAGGTTTGAACGCACTGTGGTCACTGAGTGTAACGTGTGTACAGTAAATGACTTGTATAAAGAAACACTTGTATGTTCGGTCGTCTGAATAATCGCTAGTCAAAGGCGTGATTGATGTGGAGTCCAGCTGTCCCTCACACACACCACTCACGTTCTCTGTTTAATCAGGAGTGCACACACAGCTGTGACTGAGACCCTGAACCACACTGGTGACCCTTTGAGAGGAGACCCCTCTTTTGTTTCTCAGTGACTGAGCGATCATCGTGTCCCAGTTCCGCGTTTATCTCCATAAACGCAACATAAAATCCACGCCACTTGCATCTCAGATCCAGCAGAGACGTCGTTCGCGCTTCAGGTCCAGCAGAGACGTCGCTCGCGCCTCGGGTCCAGCAGAGCTCGTTAAAAATGATGAGCGTTAATTAAACCAGCAGAAATCTCCGATCATCACAGATCATGAGAGGCAGCAGGCGTCATAGACAATCCGCTAAAAATAACTCCAACCTGATAATTAGATGCTTTGACCTCCTTGAGAGATCTCTACACTCAGAGGACTTGCGCTGGACAGATTCGTGGTTCACAGCGAGGGATTAATCACACCGGGACAGACGGAATGGAATGAGAAATACAAGTATAAATATCAGGATATCAGGGAATAAACAGTCGAATGAGTGAATAGTGATTTGACGTCTTGAACTGACACTTTTATGTGAGTATTGAGTTGACTCACATATGAATTTTTTTTTCTTATGCTTTATTTGTTTCTCCTGTTCTTCGTTCTTTTTTTATTTCAGTTACCAAAGAGTCAAGTGACCCAAAGTAAATGTGGCAGCAAAAGATTTATTGTCATATTTTGTATTGGTGATAAAGTGACCTTAATTTTCCAGGAAAAAACTTTAATAAGTAATAAAAAAATTTATCGAAATGCAGATAAAAATAGACTCAAACATTACACCATTCTCACACACACACACACTGCTGATGGAAGAGAGGCGAGCTGCGTGGGAATATCGATATTATAAAAAACCTGATTGTTTGAAATAATGAAAGTGACTGAGCTGTTTGTAAAACTCTCACAGTGAGCTGCTCTGGAAAATTCCACTCCCGTGCGAACGCCTCATGGGGGAGACCCAACAAAAGGCCTGTAGTGTGTGAAGCATGGTGGGACAGCGCTGACCCGTGACCGCTAACCCTTTAACGGCGAGCACACACTCGGGGCTGGACCACATGAGAAACTGCTGGAGGAAACATTTGACTGAAAACAGGGCTGGAAACAGCGTTAATGTCTGTCAGGGAAACGCCAGCAGTGGAAACGTCAGTGTCTCGTTCACGTCAATATCACCGGTGACGGATTAGCATAAAGCTTCTCCAGTGACAAACCAGGAATAGCCATGAACCAGGATTAGAGAACCATCGATGGGAGTGCTGCCTTAGTACAGGACAACCTGATTAAATAAATAAAACACAGTAGAGGATAAAATCTATAATCGATTTACATTAAAGCTACTCTGATCGTACAGGAGCATCAGATAGCTACCACAGCATTACATGTAACTATAAAGGCACAAAATGTTTGCCATTTTATTTTTTAATACAAACAAATGTGCTAGTACATTTGATGTTGTGGAACGTCCAAGCCAGATGTAAGTTCCAGTTAGATTGGCTCATATATGGATATATAGAGTAGATTGGACCACAGATATCTTGTATAGAGTAATCAGACCTCTGATCTCTTATTTAGAGTAGATTGGACTATATATATCTTGAATAGAGTAGATCAGACCACTGATCTCTTTTATAAAAAGGAGATTAGATCACTGATGTATAGAGTAGATTGGAACGCAGATATCTTACATAGAGTAGATCGGACCACAGATATACTATATGGAGTAGATCGGACCACTGATCTCTTTTATATTGACTACATTAGATCACTAATATCTTTATATAGAGTAGATCAGAATCTTGTATAGAATAGATGAGACTATTGTTCTCTTATGATCTCTTATGAGTAGATCAGACCGCAGATGTCTTGTGTAGAGTATAGAAGACCATTGATAGCTTATGTAATATTGATTGGACAGCTGATGTCTTGTATAGTAGCATATACCACAGATATCAAATATAGAGTAGATCAGACAATAGCTATTTTATGTAGTGTAGATCAGACCACTTATCTCTTGTATAGATTAGATCAGACCACAGATACCTTGTATAGAGTAGATCGGACCATATTTATCTTATATATTCATAGAGTACATTCGTAGAGTAGATTGGACTGCTGATACATTATGTAAAGTAGATCAGACCACTGATCTATTATGTAGTGTAGATTGGACCACATGTATCTTATGTAGAGTAGTAATCAGACAATAGCTCTCGTATGTATTGGACCATAGATGTCTCGTATACAGGTTGGGTGAAAACTAACTAGGCATTAAAAATGGTAATAGGGTCCATATTTCTATTTCTACCTTGTCGAATAGATCAGACCACTGATCACTTTGATATGGAGTAGATTGGACCGCAGACATCTTATGTAGTGTCGATCAGACTACTGATATCTTATATAGAGTAGATCAAACCACAGATATACAGTATATTCGATTTGGCTGCAGATATCTTATGTAGAGATGGTCAGACCATTTGCACATTATTATTGGCATCCATTCATCCCTTGTTGCTCGACTGCAGGTGAGGACGCAGACGTGTTAACACACCTGTGTAGGTGGAGCAGTGTGGAATACAGTGGTGTAATGTTTCGCAGCGCAGAGCTCCCGTCTGTCTGCGATTCACCGCCTCCATTTACTGGACACCCGATCAGGTGTGATTTTAATAAAAGCCTGGTTTAACGTTAATCACCAACACAACCAGATTCCTCCAGTTCTGGAGTCATTCAGGGTCGAAGCAGGTTGAATGCCCCCTCTGATTGTGATTGTTTATTCTTTTATTTTTTATCAAAGAAAGCTACAGCTTATTAGATAAATAACAAAAGGCTGACGCAGGAACGCCAGTTCAGAGTTGCTCTAACAGACAGGAAGTAAGCGGAGATATAAACAATAAAGAGTATGACATCATCGTTTAGATTTTAATTGTAGCATGAAGGGAATAAAATGCCTCAGCGATGTGCTGTTATGGGAAAAGCACCTTCAGTGAGGGAACAGTGACTCTGCTTTATCACTTCACCTTCCTGTTGGTTTCCATCGTTAAGGTTCTCATTCAGGGCCGATTTGAACTTGAGCTCGTTCTCCATGTTGGCGTCATCGTGCTCTGGACTAACGACCGCTTTTCCTGCCGTCGCTGTGCTGACTCCAGTCGCTCCAAACTTGAAATTCCGCTGGTTTGTGTTTGGGCGCAGCACCCGTGTCAGAACCCGCAGTGGAAAAACACTTTATTATGGTTATTAAGCCTCTGTGGCTATTGTCTGGATTCTGGCAGAGTTTAGAGCTTTGGTTTTCAGACTCCATTGTTAAAATGTTTGCTGTATTATTATCGTTGGCGGTATGCCTGCCGATTGGCCTCGGGCTCTCAGTGGGGTATGCGAGCCTGCGTGCCTTTTAATATTGCACTCCGGGAGCCTCTCGAGGGGCAGATCCGTTACACGTCGACTCATATCAGAGCTCCTGCTGCGTCGATTCCTGCGACTGCACTCGAGGTCAAACGGCGTCGGTTCTTTTCTAGCCGCGTGGAGAAAGACCATCGCAGCTTATCATTTGATGTGTGTGTGTGCACGCGCGTGTGTGTATGCTAATCAGTCTTCACCCAGCATTATGTCCTGAAACCCTTGCTGTACACAGTGTGATCAGACGCACCGCAGCACCGCTGCAGGAGTTCCTGTACACTGTGTAATCAGCTGCTGCTGGTGTAAACACACGGTGGGTAACCTGCCCCAGCATGCTCCCCTCACTTTCACTCTATTATTAACCTTTAACCTTTAGACTTGAATTTCAGCTTCCTGTCCTCCGGGCTGTTTTTAGTCTCGAGTCGTTTCTCCTGGACGTCGGCTGGACGATTGAAACCCTGATCTTGCATGTGTTGGTTTTGGACCGAGGCTGTTTCCCAGAAAGGCAAAGCAATCCAAGACATCAGTCTCACTTTGTAACGGTCATAAAACTCTTAACACGTATTCGTCCAGCTGCACATCCATCTGTCCTGGTGTCCTCTCTGAACTCTCTGCTTGTTTTTTGAACCTGTCGCTAAGGTTGTTGAATTTTTAAAAAATAAAAAATATAATAATATTTTTTATTATTCTCGGTTAAATTTTGTAGCTCATCCCACCTGTTTATCATTTTTATTTTGTTTCCATCCAATTAAATGCTCTCAGGAAGGTGTAAGTCCCACCCCCAGGGGGCGTGCCCCGTGCTGTAGTAGCCGCTTGTTAGCAGTAAACTAGGTTTGTTCTACGTGGTATTCTCTCTCTTTTTTTTTTTTTTTTCAATTGAACAACAAAAAGGTCGGAGTTTATTGATTTGGAAGGAATTAAGGTGAGGAATGATGAAATATTATATCATGTTTTTCAATTATTAAATATTTTTAAACATTTTTAATTTCTTATTTATTGCCTACAAAAATAGTTGGATTTGTGTTTATTATCTATTTTTAACGCAGAAACAGAACACTTTTAAGTTGGTTGGATTAAAAAAAATCTAGACATCAAGTCTTCTGCTTTCTGTTCATCAATTAAAATATACAGATGTTGTTAGAATAATTCTGATATCAGAGAATGAAAAAAAAAATTCTCAATTTATTTATGATATATTACACATGCCGTTCTTCACTTTTTAAATTTGATTAATTTTTTTTTCTAGCTGTTCTTATCCACAGTGCCTTTATGTATCGCTCAGACAGCGACGCTGACGTAAACTCCTGACATTCAGCTCTCAGTTTAGTTTCATCAAGTCAGGTTTCATCAGTACCCGAGTGTTGTTTATTGTTTATTCATGGTCCTGTGAAAAAAAAACACACACAAAAAAAACGCTCTGAACAAACTAAAGTTTGCACTTTGCCACCTGCTTGTTCCTCCTATCTGTTCAACTCGTTTTAGGAGTTTTAAAGCGAAACATGTTTGTGAGGTTGGTTGTGTTTTTCTTCCCGCTGTGCGACAATTGTGTAAGGTGTCCCAGGAAGCGACGCTGGAACCATCTGTCGGATATTTGAGTAAAGTCAGCCACGTATGCTAAATGTGTTAGCCTGTGACCTCATTACCCCTCAACACACACACACACACACACACACACACACACACACACACACGAATACACAAACACACATACAGTGAGCAGCTCGTGATCATCCAACTGACATCTAAAAGCAGAACAGGGATCTGATCTTATTTTGTTAAATCTGTGTTTGCTCTGGCAAGGAAAACGAAGAGTGTGTTATGAACAGGAGTGTGTGAGAAACCGCTTGGCCAGTCCACACCAACAGCAACACGGTGAGGCAGGTGTGAAAGCATCCGTAAAGAGCTTAAGCATTCTGTCGAGCTTCGATGTGTGAAAGCGCCAACGCTCATGAGGTGTCCTGTGTAGCAGGTGTTCCTGTGGTGCAGTCTGCAGTGTGTGTGTGTGTGTGTGTGTGTGTGTGTGTTTATCTGTGTGTCTTCGTGTGTGTGTGTAATGTTACTCACTCCTAAGTAAATATACCATGGTAAGTCCGTCAGTGTGTGTATGCGTGGTGGGAGCCTGCCCTAACCTGGTTCAGGAGGAGATCTGGCCAGTTACACCTTCAGCTCTAAACGATGCTGAGCAGGTCGTGTGTCCCGGAGCTCATGATCACGTTCTTCCCCCAGAACAGGATCTCCTCAGTGACATCACAAAAACTCTCCGCTCAGTCATGAGTGTACCGCTTCTTTTTTTAACACTGAAGTCTTTTTTTTTTTTTTTTTTGAAAAAGAGAGATTGAAGTGTGTTTCTTTTCACGATTTTGGTCATGTGATGTTTGTAGAGATGATGCAGAGACGATTCAGAATGCTTTAAGCTCAGGAGTGTATGGATATCCGTGTGTTTATTGGTGTTAATTGTGCTTTTGTCTTTCCTGATTTACCCGAACAGTGGAAACAGGAGCACAGACACGGTACGACTGTTAAGAAAAGATAAACGCGTGGCCGTTTGCTCAGCAAACCTTCGACCTGTGCTGTATAAGCGCAGCACGTGACACTCCTGCTGTGTGTGTGTGTGTGTGTGTGTGTGTGTGTGTGTGTGTCAGGTTTACTGCCTGAACTTCCCCTAGCTCAAACATGTGAATGTGTGAAACTGAGTGTGTTTTCACATTACGTTAACAGGATCTTTTCTGAGAACACTTCACCCCAAAGTCTGGTTCATTTCGATCAGTGAGAACACAATCATTTTGGAACTGTGACCGAGTCCGCTGGTCTTAAAAACAACACAGTGTATTTTGGCACGGATCAAATCAGATATGGAAGCAGTCGTACCCGAGAACGGAAGTGGACCGCTGTTTAGATGTGATGTCATCATCGCCACCTGTGACCTTCAAAATCTACCTTCCTTCTACTTAGTTAGTTCTCTTCTCCTCTTGTGTTTAAGGATGGCTCACAAACTAAGTAGGTGCTTATTGCCCCCTGCTTTATCGGAGAGTGTAAATACGAAAACATGCCCGAGAATGGAGAGCAAAGAGCAATGTGAATGCTGGAGTAACCATTTCTGGGCATCGTACAAAGTTGTACATTTCTAGGACAGCGGAGTCTCGTGTGAAACACAGCAGCAACTAAGCATACGAATATAATCCACTCCGGATGTGAGTTCTTAGGGCGAAATTTCATATTGCATATCCAATTTCCAACACTATAATCATATTTTCCACAAAAACATTTTAAATTTTACATAAATAGACATTAAGCCTCACTTAACCCTAATATAGGATTAATTTATGATCGGCTGGTGGGGGACGGGCTGTTTTAAAGCTGCTGCAACAATAAAACTTATAAAATATGTTGTTTTTATTCAAATTAAAGGTGTTAACAAACTGTTGTATACGAGTAATAAAACACTTTAAATCTGGTTGTAGGTAGGAATAATTCCGCTTCACCCCACGCCACCCTGACGCTGATTATTTTCTTGTAAATGCATGTCTTTGAATGTTTTATAGGCTTGCATTTGCTTCTCTAAACCGAGCTTTAATGAGCTGAGACTCCGACACGTGACTTCGATCCCCCCCCGACACGTGACTTCGATCCCCCTCCCCCCGACACGTGACTTCGATCCCCCTCCCCCTGACACGTGACTTCGATCCCCCTCCCCCTGACACGTGACTTCGATCCCCCTCCCCCCGACACGTGACTTCGATCCCCCGACACGTGACTTCGATCCCCCGACACGTGACTTCGATCCCCCGACACGTGACCCCCCCGACACGTGACTTCGATCCCCAAACCGTGACTTCGACCCCCCTCCCCCCCCCTGACTTCGAGACCGTGACGATCGTGTCCCCCCCCCCGACACGTGACTTCCGCTGTAGTTTTGTCTCCTGTGAGAGCTCAGCAAATCAGTTAAGCCCACAGCAAATCTGCAGAGTCAGTGATTCTGATGGCAGTAATGAGAGAAATAAAGATTCCCAGCTCGATTCTGTCTTTTAATTATTCTGCCTTGATTCTCGGTCCACAATGATTGATAGTAGGGTCAGGATAGTAGGCACACAATAAAAGGGTGTTATGTTTCTTAATCTGTGTTTAGAGGACATGATTATTGTAGAAATGGTAGTAAAGAACTGTAGTGCTTCAAACTAATAACTTGCATGCAACGGGTAATTAATAACAAATAATCCCTGAGTAAACTGAGTGATGGCAGCTACAGCTAACGAGTAAACGGCTTCCTGTGGTGTTTTCTCTGTAGTAACATAACGTAGACACTTGGGGTGCAAACATAAATAAAACAATAAGGCTACCAAAGACCAGGCAGCTAAAAATACCCTCTTGTGGTGTACCAGTTAGGAGATCTGCCAATTAATATACAAGTAGGTTTTTAAATATGTATTATTGATTGATATATTCATTTCGCAAGCATCAATAAACAATTTACTGACTCATTTTTTTAACATCCCTAGAGGATAACAAATGTGTTGTGTGTCTGTCTGGCCACACCCGTTTTTCACATTCATTCAGAAAGACTCGATGCTAAGTTGATTTCAGAGGATTTCTGCTAGGTTGTCATTTTACGTAATGGCTACAGTATGTTCAAAATAATTTTGCAAGAATTTTTCCTTCTTCCTTTTTATAATAATAAACTGATCAGAAGTAAAATTATTCAGCTTGCAAACAAAAAGATGTGCAAACACGTTCTGTGTGTGTCTGTGTGTGAAAGACCGCCCCTGACCGACTCGCTCTGACCTCTGTGGCTCCTCACCAGTCAGGTTTGTGTGACTGATGAACCGTCTGATCTCTAATCCGTCTCACAAACCCGCAGCGGCTCCTCCAGCACTGACAGATTACCGTGGAGTCTTAACGCGACAGGTCCAGTCAGTCTTATTCAATTTAGGACTAGATAACCTCATTTAGACTCCACAGACACACACTCACTTGTACACAAACACACACACGCACACACTCCGCACACAGAGTGGTACAGATGGGAGGAGCAGACGGTCCTCGGTAACACAGTGAAAACTGTGTGTTAATGTTTAACTGGTGTTAAAAGTTTACCACGGGGTGTTTGTCTCAGCGCGGCATTCACGTTTGTAAAGCGTGCTTCTCATAACGCCTGTGTCAATCCGATTATGAAGTCACTTAACCGCTGCATGGCGATGGAAGAAGCAGAAACTCGTATAACTCGAGGAATAAAATGGTGCTCGCTGTTACACTTGCTTTGTATTCAGACTGAATTTCTTGCATGAAGCTTGAATACGGAAACTTCTTGGTTGTCACGACAACACGTCATTTAATTTGCATTTTACTGAAAACCATTTTCTTATACAGTATATTTGTTATCAAGAATGAATTTATGTGTAAATTCATAGCACCAAAAAAATTTTATAACATTTTATAAATTGTTGATCAGTTTTTAGTTTGAATTGGCTCACGCAAACTTCTACTTATAACCTTATTGGAGTTTGATTTAACGAGATTATCTGTGTCGCTCTTTGAAAAGAAGATAAAAAAAACAACGAGTAATTAACATCCAGGCGATTTTTCTGTAAATGTGTCCTGGCTCGGCTGCGACCATGGAGAAACCATTTTGTATTGGCCGTCTCATCATCTTTATGTGCATCTTTACAGAATTATAAGTGACTACAGCTTCTTCTGCAACAAAAAAAAATCCCTAGTAATGTTAGTTTTATTCATAGAAGCTTTGATGATGTATCAGGAGACACAGCCAGAGCCTGTACATGGCTGTAAGGCGTATCTACTGAACACAATGGCTGTTGTTCCTCAGCTTTATGGAGAACCTAATTAAGCCCCGAGAGCGCGGCTCCGTGTCCCGGACAGCCTGCAGGCTTTACTCGTGACCTCGAACCTCCGACTAATCCCGCCAAAGAAATTCCCCTTCCGCCTTGACTGCTCACACTGCTGAGTGAAGCTCCACACACACACACTTTTTTGATCCTTTAACAAAAGCTTGAAAAGAAATCACTTACTAACCAATCAGTCTTATTAGGCGCGCTGGACCGAGCGCCTTCTTCCACACGACGGATATTTCACTGAACCGTCGCCTTCTTCACATTCTTAGCACCGAGTGTGAGATTGTTCACCAATTATTAACTTTGTTACGTTTAATTCTAATTCAAGTACAAATTTGAACACAATTTGAGTAAATGTTGTGATCACAACACAAATATAGCATAGTCATATCCATGTTTATTCCCTTTAATTCCCTTTATTAAAGTGCATCACAAGCTAGATATTAGGGATAGGAGTCTTCAGGGATCACCTACGATATTATCATGATACCTTCGATAGATTCGATTTGTATTACAGTACTGTATAATTATTGTGTGAATATCCCAATTCCTTTTTTTTTTTTTTTTTTGGATTTTTTCCCGATTTTCTCCCTAATTTAATCGTGTCCAATTCCTCCCGGTCACTAGGGGGCTCCCACATTAAGGCTACTACTACCACTCAGCCGAGAGGGCCGAAGACTATCACGTTTTTCCTCCGAACCACGTGACGCCAGCCGACCGCATCTTTTTCTAGACCTCCGGCTGCGAGAGGTTACAGCACCACCCGGGATTCGAACTAGCGATCTCCGGATGATAGGGCGAGCGCTTTAACCACTGCGCCACTCGGAGGCTGAATATCCCAATTCTGTATAAAATATTTTTTCGGTATTTAGTTTCACTTCTTAATAAACCTAAACTAAATAAACTGTGCTGCCTGTCTGTATAAACGACAATTAAAAATCGACTTTGGAGTCGATAACAGAATAGATTTTCTCCATCGCTAGAAGCTAACAAGCTGCATGTTGTTATATTACACTATATACCACTACACGACGCACACACACACACACACACACACACACCTCTTCAGTGGACGCACTACACTGGATCGAGTCATTATAAATAAAAACGTTCTTGTGCTCAACACGGTGACTGACATCACATCAAATCTACTGACTTTACCCTCGTTTTCTAACAGCAGTGCAGTGTGTCGTGTGTGTGTGTGTGTGTGTGTGTGTGTGTGTGTGTGTGTGTGTGTGTGTGTGTGTGTGTGTGTGTTTTGGCTGCGTTTTGTGAATGAAGCCGTTTGAATGTTCAGTTATGCACCAGGATGAAACCCATGAGTCGTTATTTCACTTTTTCCTCGTGAGATTGTTTTTAAAAAATGCCTGACGTCAAACTTTTCCTGTGCTTTATTCCGAGCTAATCCCTTTGTCTCTCAAATCGCTGGATCGTTTGTCTAAGGGTTTGCGTCCAAACTGACGACATGAGCACTCGAGCTCGACGCCAAACGTACAGTAAACGTGAAAAAAAGAATAGTTTTTTTTTCTAATGTGGTTTTGAATCCAAACACACTGCAGCCGTTGAGTGAGTGTGAGTCTCCGTCTCTCGCAGACTTTCCCCTCTCTGAGCGATTAAGAGTCACACAGACTTACCACCAGGGTGGGAGTTTCCACGTGTGTGTGTCTGTGTGTGTGAGGGAGGGAGAGAGAGAGGGAGAGTCAGAGCTCAGTCTAACTTTGTCACTCCGAGAGTTCTTTTTTTCATTAGACTGAGAGCTGGATCTCTCTCTCTCTCTCTCTCTCTCTCTCCCTTTCTCATTCTTCAAAGCACTTTAGATTAAAGCTTTCGCACACAGGTAAGGAAAGATGCGTTTATTTTATCATTTCTCTTTCTTGTCCGTCTCTTTGTTCCCTGTATTTATGGATTTAAAAAAAAAAAGAACGGTGTGTATTGCTTTCTCTGGCGCCGACGTGCAGGTGTGTGTTCTGTGGTGGTCTGGAGTCACTCTGGAACTCGAGTCAGTGCGTGCGTGTGTGTGCATGTGTGTGTGTTTACACCTTGTTTAAAAGAGAGTTACTGCTGTGTGTTCTGCAGCCAGGGGTTTTCAGGCCAGTTACTGTTTAAACTCTAAATGATGGAATATTTCTCCTCCGTGTTGTTACTCCGGCTTTTCTGCCACCTCGCACACTTTAATTATCATCACTCGGCTGTTTGAGTCTCGGCCAGGACGATGAATCTCGGCGAAGACTGCAGGGACGCGCCAAGTCAGCGTGAGTGCCGCTGCCGGTGTGGACCCGCGTCAGGGTGTTTTGTGTTCTGTGTACTTTTCTATAGTAAAGTGTCCGTTCACGTGTCTAGGGATCTTCCGAGATCAAAATGTTCCATCATTAAAACTTCCAATTTAACGGTTTTCCGGGTGATTCCTAGATGGTTCCTAGGTAATTGCAGCAGTATCCCTGGTGGTTGCTATGACGCTGCTTGGTAGCTGATTCACTGTTCTAGGGTGTTTTCAGCAGGTTTTAGGCGAGTTGATTACTACGGGGTTGATTTATGGTCGCTGTGGTATTCCAGGTGGTTGTTAGGGTGTTGCTAATTGTGTGCTAACGTGTTCCAGGTGGTTGATCTTGTATAGCTAGAGATGAGTTGATGTCACAGGTGGTTGAAATAGGTTGGCTATTGTGTTATTGACGGTTGTTGTCGCATGTGGTTGCTAGGTAAAAATCGTCATTTTTGTACAGACAAAATGAAAAAAAAAAAAAAACTGTACATGTCTGTCAGTGTGTCTCTGAGTGTGTGTGTGTGTGTGTGGGGGGGGTCTCTTTGTCCATCCGTCCGTCCGTCCGTGCCATTTCTTTCCACTTGTTCCTCCCTCAGAGTGACGTTTGGGTGAAATCTCTTCCCAGGGTTGGTGTTGGCAGATAAATCTGTGTCTCTCAGACATTAGCAGGAAGTGCTAGCAAGAATCACAGCTAATTGTAGCAGAGGCACTTCTGCTTCTTGGAGGTTAGCGTCTGTGGGGAACCCTGTGATGAGATGATTAGCCGACAGCATGTGGTTCGGATCCGAACAGAGTTGTGTAAGATGTATTCTGAACGTTTGAAGGTGACTTTTGGGAGCATGGCTTTTGACCACTCTAATGCAGAACCCTGCTTTCCGAGCCTGTGACCTCGCTGCCTTGTGAGTGAGTGTGTGTGTGAAACCTGAGAACTTCCCCGTGGCGCAGTCTTTGTTCCATTAAACACACATTGAAGGTCGAGAGGTTTTTAACTTTTCAGCGTGCTGATAGAGATTTCTCCTGACCAGATCTGAGCGACTCCAGGGTGGGGTGTGAGTCAGGCACAAACGAGTGCTCTCTCTGGTGGACACAGACACGTGGAACACTGAGACTGAGTCACTGACGTTCCGTACGGAACTAACTTCTGCTCTGTGCGGTCACGTCTGCGTCTCTACGACGACAAAATAAAAATATACGAATATTTCAAATTTCTATTTAAAGTCATTCCAGTTGTGATGTCTCGGCAGCAGACAGTGGAGCTGTATTTTTATTCTGGCATGAGTAATACATTCCCCACACACACACACACCTCGTTTGAGGGCCTGACGCTTACTCGTACATGTCCTTCATTCCATGTGTGAGCTCGAGGTTCCTGCTGGACCACACTGAGATCCAGCTCACACCATCATATCCCCCACCTCCCTCTCTCTCGCTGTCTCTCTCTGTCTCTCTGCCTCCCCCATCTCCCTCTCTCTCGCTGTCTCTCTGTCTCCCCCACCTCCCTCTCTCTCTCTCTCTGTGTCTCTCTGTCTCCCCCATCTCCCTCTCTCCCTCCCCCACCTCCCTCTCTCTCTCTGTGTCTCTCTGTCTCCCCCACCTCCCTCTCTCTCTCTGTGTCTCTCTGTCTCTCTGTCTCCCCCACCTCCCCCTCTCTCTCTGTCTCTCTGCCTCCCCCACCTCCCTCTCTCTCTCTGTGTCTCTCTGCCTCCCCCACCTCCCTCTCTCTCTCTGTGTCTCTCTGTCTCCCCCACCTCCCTCTCTCTCTCTGTGTCTCTCTGTCTCTCTGTCTCCCCCACCTCCCTCTCTCTCTGTGTCTCTCTGTCTCCCCCACCTCCCTCTCTCTCTCTGTCTCTCTGTCTCCCCCACCTCCCTCCCTCTCTCTCTCTGTCTCTCTCTGTCTCTCTGCCTCCCCCACCTCCCCCTCTCTCTCTGTCTCCCCCACCTCCCTCTCACTCTGTGTCTCTCTGTCTCTCTGTTTCCCCCACCTCCCTCTCTCTCTCGCTGTGTCTCTCTGTCTCCCCCACCTCCCTCTCTCTCTCTTTCTGTCTGTCTCTAACTGATTTTCTGTTAATCTGAGTCTGTCTGTCTGTGTCTCTGTCTGTCGATGCATCTGAACACTTCGTTTATTATTTCTGTGCCATTTATTTTCTTCCACATTCATTCGCGCTCTCTCTTTCTTCCTCTCTCATTTTGTCCGTCTTTTCCTGCTCATTTCCCTTTTCTCTGCTAGTCCATAGTAACTCTCTGTCTTTCTCTATCTCTGTTTCCCTCTCTGGCGGTCTCCCTATTTTCCTGCTTAATTCTCTCTGTCTTTATTTATTCCTGTCTCTCTCTCTCTCTCTCTCTCTCTCTCTTTTTGGAAGTTCTCATACAGTGAGGGAACTGCCTTAGTTCCGTGTCCTTCATGCTGACTCGAGCGTTTCTTCTCTGACCTGCGTCTCTCTGCTCATCGGTATGTGAGCGCACACTTCTCCTCCTGTCTCCACCTGTTCTGTGGCAGAAGCGCTAACTGGTGTCGATGCTAATCAGAAGGTCAGATGGGGGAAAAGTTTCGCTGAAGGGACGCATGAGGAGCAGATGCTCTCCTGTTTCTGTCCTCAGATTTTCCCACACTCAGGTGTTCAAGGTCCTGAGAGCTGGATTTGACTTTTAAACCGATGCAAATGTATCATTTTATTTTATTTATTCATTTTTTTAACATTCTGGCAGTATGGGTGATTTGAATATTTGTCAGAAAAACACACCTGAACACTTTAAATATCTTACTCGAGTGTACAAGATATTGAGTATTTTTTATATGTATATACAGTACAGTGGTAATGGCTTGGAAACACGATGTTACAAGTGTTTTCTGGACATCCTGTCTTTTGGCCTCTTGCTGCTTCGGGCTTGCTCGGCAACTCAAACGAGAGGAAAAAAATTCTCCGGAATTTGTGTGTTTAAAAATAAACATGTACTGAAATAAAGGCAGCTTTCAAAAACTTTTCCCAACCGTCCGGGCAGGACATGACTTACGCTTGGTAGAAGTCTGAATGGGTATTGATTGTAAAAATAAAGCTGCAGATTTACATGAACCAAACTGAGCTTCTTATGAGGAGAACGAATAATGAGTTCCTGTCCATGTAGCAAAAAGTCATTACTCTACTCTATGTGAAAGTGTAAAGGGTTCACTTTAGTTATATGTGTTATGACTGGGAATCGTTACTTACTTAATAACTTGTTTGTTTATTTTTTTATCTCCAACAGATGGCTTGCTAGATGACCCAAAGACGACGATGATGATTATGCAGAATCCGTTTCTCTGGCTGTGTAGTGATTACTAAAACTGGTACGTTTTCAAGACATTTGAATTCTCTCTCTTTTTTCCGGCTACACGCCATGAAATCATAGTTAACCCATGAACTTGTAATGAAAGCCTGATTAAAGCCATTGTCATTGGCGCCTTAAGCCAGGGTTTATGAACACTGTTGATAAGCCATTACTGATTGGATCTGATGGGATCTGTGTGTTCCAGGTCAGGGATGGGAAACTCAGACAGCCAGTACAGCCTGCAGGGCTCTCGGAGCAGTAGCTTCACACTCCCGAACAGACAGAAGCCCTCTGCCATGAAGCTTCGCTCTTCCAAAGAGGCCATTGTGTCACCCCATGGCTGGTGGAAGACAGGAGCGTGTGTTTCTGGCTTCAAATCCAAAGCAGCATCGCGTAGCTGTTTGTCACAGCACAAGTCCAATCAGTCGTCCATGTTGAGACGCTATGACTACCTCGCCAAAGGAAGGGAAGCAAAAAGAAAAATTGGCGCCCAGTGGAACATCTCACCACTGGCAAGTGTAACGTCTGAGAACGGTCACCTCGTGGAAAACGGACAGGGTTGTAACGGTCACACCGTAAATGGGTACAAGACGCCTGAGAGGAAGACTAAACTGGGGGAACTGGAAGATCACAGCAGCCCAAGAGTCATGATCAAGAGTGACGGCAGCGTTCGAGTCGAATTTAGCCAGCTCTCTAAAAACTCAACGCTTCCGGATGAGAATGGTGGTCCCGTCCAGCTGCTGAAGTTTTCCCCCACATCACACTGCATGTCCAACTCGGAACGTGATTCCGCTCCAGCAGTGAACAGCCCCAAGACCAGAACCAGCAAGCGAAGCTCACTGAGCTCAGAAGGCAGCTGGTACGACTCGCCCTGGGGTCCGGGGGCCGAGCTGAATGGCGGCGACGATGCCGCTGCTTCACCTGTTAGGATTTCAGAAACGCTTCCCTCCGTTCGCATAGAGTACTTTGACGAGCAGCTGCCTCCTCATCATCTGTATCACGACCCTGGCGTTGGCACCACCTTTCCCGCCGCCAAAGATCTGACGCTTGCAAATGAGACGTCGTTCAAACATAGGGCCTCGTTTGTCTGCATGATGGAAGAACCTGTTCTAGACGAGTCCTCGGGGGCAAGGCAGTACTCTTCCTTCACCTTACCGTGTCCCAAACCCAAACCCATCATGGAGAACACTGGAAAGAAGGAAATACTCAGGAACAGAATGAGAAGGCTGAGTGATTGGACCGGGAGCTTGACCAGAAGGAAAAAGAAGTCGAAGGTAAGCGTGTGTTTTCTGGAACAGGTTTTGTTTATAAACTGTTACAGTTTCTACAGTAACAACTGGTTTGGTAGGGGGTTGGGGGGATGTGCATGGCTTACACTCCAATTAAACGGATTGCAGTTGTTGATGTGGAGTGTATTCAGTAAGGCACATTTGATGGCATGTTTTGAATGAGTCTGCAGTTTCAGCACTTTGCAACAGTCAGATGTAAAGCTGTACGTTTCCGGACATCTTCAGGACAGAGGAGCTTCTGTTTTTCTGTCTTTTTGACTTGAGAGAGAATAAAGAGAGTGCGTTTATAGCTCCTGTAACACGAGCAAGAACAGGAACT
Organism: Clarias magur; assembly: GCA_013621035.1. Classification (NCBI taxonomy): domain Eukaryota; kingdom Metazoa; phylum Chordata; class Actinopteri; order Siluriformes; family Clariidae; genus Clarias; species Clarias magur. The sequence goes on from QNUK01000190.1 coordinate 285,194, forward strand.
AACTTGTTTCACAGATGTTGTACAACATGTCTTAAACAGATGTTGGTAAATAGCTGTAGCACAAGAGGAATAAAGCACACCTGGAAAGTTGTGTAAGAGGGAAAGCCTGCATAAAGTAAACAAGGGCCTGGCTGTGTCTGTGCGTAGTGTCCTCGCGGTCACTGTTGTTTTTGTCCCATGTGGTGAGCAATATTGCTTGTCGCACCATGCCAGCTGTCAGCAAGGTGGGGTAGCAGGGCGTGACCGAATAAAACTCACAACACGCAGGTCCAGTCCTGTGCTCCAGGAACACAAAGGTGAGCTCGGAACTCGCGTCAGGTTTGCTCTGTATGTCTAGTTACCAAGCGAGAACAAGCATATGCTAATTTCCAGGTGAGTTAATATGGCACTGGATCTACAATACAACTATTTTATACTATTCGCCATCCTTCAGGATAGTCAGGTTGGTACTCATGATCAGTTTGTTTTGTCTGCCAGACATGTTTGTGATATTGTGCCAAGTCTTTGTTGTGAATGTGCAGATTGTGGCATGTGGGTCATTCCTGATCAGACGCGCGTCCTCGTTCTGCAGGGTAACGAGTGTCCTGAAATCACTCTGAGAGGGGGGTCTGTCTGTATCTCTGTATATAACACAATGGTGCTGTGCCTTAGTAATGGTGTAGCGTCTTTATGTAGCATTTTGTCTCTTATGTAGCATTACAGCACTGATGCGCTTTTCAGACTCTGAGTTGTGTTCTGCTCTTGTCACGCCGTTGCTTTTTTTTTCCGCAATTAAGCCAGCAATACACAACCATAATTTACTGCCTGTGTTTATTCTCACCTGAAGGAAAATGAAAGAGGTAGCATTTTACATTGATTTCGTTTAAAGAAGGAGAAAATTAGTAGCGTTCACTCACAGCCGTCATGACGGACCCCATCTGGCCGCAGAGTGGATCTAAAGGGGCATCGACATGCTCTTCTGTAATGACACACAGCTGCTGGAGAGATGAAGGCTTTAAAGCTGAGTCATGGAGAAGGGCACTCGTCTGCGTCCAGGTCGCCTTTTGAAGTGCACTTGTCTGCTTTACGCTAGAGCAGCACGTCTGCTCACATGGAACTCTGTGGCCTATTTTTTGATTTGCCTTAAAATATTATATGACGCACTCTGAGAATTAAAAATTCTGAACATCTTTCAGTTATTAACTCTTCTGCTCTTGGATGCTTTTTACAGAATATACCTTGCAAATTGTGTTTTATGTTTTATGATGTTTTTAAATATCGGCAATATATTTAGCATGTAGACATGAACAAATGATCGTTTCTGAATTATTATTGGAAAGGAAATAAATTCCAGTGCAGACCTGTCATATAACGGTCACCTCACATCTCAAGAAGAAATAAATTTGGAAGCCAGACTCGAGGAATATCTCTTACTTACGATGTAGTGACAGAACATGACGTCTCGTATCCAAAAAGTTCTTCAATGTTCTTGCTGTCGTTTTTTTTCATGTTCTTTCAAAACTAACATTAGCCTGTATCAGTGCTAACTCTTTATTATTGCATTACATCAACTACCACTTAAACCTTGGTATTTTGCAGGATACTGAAACACAGGACTGAAGCTTTTCCTTCAAGACTTTTGAGCTTTTTGAGAAATTTGAGCTCTCTATTACTGTGTGCATTTTGAAATAAGATCTTCTTAATGAGTTCATTGCTCTTAATTTACAGTAAATCTTCTTTTAGCTCATTGAAGATGTTTCTTTACTCACAGCTGGTTACAGAATTTTCACTTTTATTTGTTCTTTTATCCAGGAGCCGAGATATAAAGAGCCTCTCGATTGTTTCGACAGCGGTATAGACGGTCTGACGGCTGACACCAGCTCCCCCTCTCAAGTGTCCAGTCTTCTGGGGTACCCCAGGGTTCAGTCCAGGGGCCGCTCCCAATCCCAGGTGCTGCCCTCTTGTGAGGGGTCTGGCTGTGCCCTCAACCCGGGCACGGACGCTCTGCGGCAAAATATCTACGACAACTTCATGAGAGAGCTAGAGACAAGCCAGACCGCTGCAGGAAGCGGCGAGGAAAGAGGCGAGAACTCTGGCGAGGACACGGAGAGCAGCAGTCAAGGAACGGTGGGCTCGTTGGAGCAGCTGGATCTGCTGTGTGAAAAGGAGCAGGGCGTGGTCAGGAGAGCCGGGTGGCTGACTTTTAAACCTCTGCTCACGCTGCATAAAGACCGCAAGCTGGAACTGGTGGCCAGACGCAAGTGGAAACAGTACTGGGTGACTCTTAAAGGTGCGGGGTTTATGGGAACAACGCTTGTGGTTCATTTTGAGTAGTACAGTTGCAGCTCACAGGTTAACATGAATGTGTTTTGGTGAAAATGTGATTGTTGCTATAGCTATATGCTCCATGCAAACCAACTAAAACGTTAATACATTTTTGGTTTGTTTGAAAAAGAATTAGTAATTATTTTGCAGATTGTTGTAGTGTGAGAGGAATCTAAACATGATGAAGGGTTTGTCCTTGATTCATTTCGTCTAAGGCATTCCACCAAGTTTTATATTTCCCTTGTCATGTTGCAAGCAGTTTCCCAGTTTATATGCAAATGAAAAAAGTCATTATTATTATTGGAATATAAAACTTTCTCATAAATGTAAAGAAATCATTTGAGATCATATTAATTCTACCATAATGCCGTTTTCTTCCTTCAGGCTGCACTCTTCTATTTTACGAGACTTATGGAAAAGGTTCTTCCGAGCAGGAGACTTCACCGAGTTACGCTCTGCTGGCCGAGGACGGAATAGTCCAGGCCGTCCCCGAACACCCAAAAAAGGAGAACGTGTTCTGCCTCAGCAATGCCTATGGAGATGTCTACCTCTTTCAGGTCGGTCCAAACTTGTCTGATGCAGTAGGGCGAAATTTAAAAAACTCTCAGCCTGCACTCTTCATGCACAAATCTAATATTGTGAGACAGAATGAATGTTTGTTTGTTTACACATATGTAAGAGCGTCAAGATTATGCTCTCAGCCGAAAATGGAAATGTTTATCAGTAGCATCACTTTCTTGTTGTAGAAAGCAAGAGATTGTAAATAAGAATTTATTTCTTTTTATAGTAGCTGTGTCCTATGGACAAAACAATTCTAAATAACAATAATTGAAAAACAAAAATTCAAATTTGTTTAAGAAATTTGTAATAAGGTAAATCTTTTGCACCAGAACCAAGAACTGAACAGCCCTGAAATAAATAATTGATGTACCAGCAGTGCAGAACTGACTCATACTGCTCCACGTTACACCGCATCTCAACAACGCTATTTTCATCTCCCGAGCGAGAGTTTTAGAACTCTGCCTATGTGTGTCCTGTGGAATGCTGGGAATGTGAGCACTCAAGCGGAACGAACGTCCTGCCAACCGTCATGAAAAGCTCCGTTCACACTTCAGGCCAGAAATAAGCAGCTGAAACTCGACTGCGTTTTTTTTTTTTTCTCTCATCTTCATCATCACAGTCTCAGTGAAAGCTGAGGTTTGTTCCAGCGCTCAAGCTGCTTGCTCCTGATAACGACTTTCTGCTCGCTCAGCCAGGGATCTCAGACAAGACCTCACTGAGCACTTCCTCTTCCTTTCACTGACGAGGTTCTCTACTGAACCTGTTCGAGGTCACACAGCACACATGGTTGTACAGAACACACTCTTGTATGTTGTAACTCATTAATGCATGCTCAGGGTGATGCAACTTTGATGATTGAAGATTGTTTTTGTTATATACAGTACTTGTGCATATTTTTCCGAAGATATTCTTAGATATTAGTGTAAAAACAATGATTCTTTGGAGTGGTAATGGTTCTCAGTGTGATAAACATGTTTCTGTTGTTAAGCATCACACTAAAGGGAGAAGGAAGAGTTTGATATAAACTTGTTTATCTGAAAACACTCATGAGTCCACTGACGTGATGGACGATAACTCTGGAATGTAAACATGTAGTGCACATGCCTAAGAAAATGGGTTTCTTATGGGTTCTTTGGATAGTTGACCCACATTAGGGCTCTAAGTCTGTCCAAAAGGGACGAAGAACCCTTAAGTGTTTTAGAATCATACTTTTTTTTTTCTTCTTTTTTTGGTATTTTAAAATACTCTACTTGTAATCCTTACATAGAGTAAACAATTTATTGTAGGATTGTTTGCAGAATCTTTAAGATTTAACTGTTAAAGATTGACATATCCTTAGCTTTTTAAAAGGATTAGAAATGATTGAGGAAACATTCTAAAATGGAAAAGTTTGAGAATAATACTCAAAAATTCACAATTATGTCATTCTTCTTGAACTGTTCTTCTGTCTACTCTCTTTAGGCCACTAGCCAAACGGATTTGGAGAACTGGGTTACAGCGATCCACTCGGCCAGTGCGTCCCTGTTTGCCAAGTGCCATGGCAAAGAGGACACGCTGCCCCTGCTCCGCGGGCAAATCCGCAGTCTGCTGCAGAAGATCGACATGGATGGAAAGATGAAGAAGATGGCCGAGCTCCAGCTGTCTATTGTAACCGATCCAAAGAACAGGAAGGCCATCGAGAACCAGGTGAGCCGAAGCAAGTGTGGGTGGGCAAGGGGTGGACAAGACACACGGTTGTGTTAAGACTTTACTGATTTTGACCATTATGACTGTATGATTGGTGTCAATGTTCTGAAAATGGTTAAAAGTGCTATTCTTAAAAGTGCAGATTCTTATTTTCTATAAAGAACTTTTAAGGTTTTTCTCCCCACAGGACCAAATCAAAGAAGCTTTAAGGAGATAAAATGCTCACGGGCTATCTAGCTATTCGAAAAACCTTTACTGTTGGCCAAGAACTAGGGTGTAGGGTTCTACATAGAATGTTTAAGTACAAAGAGACATCTAATCTAGAAAGGGACATAGAACCCTAAGACCCTGATTAACTTGCAGGTTTCTGTGGAGTTGTTTGAATAGTTAAGGGTTCACAGTTGAAGTGTTCACAGTGGAAACGCTCTGTTGTAGTGTTCTATGTGGAACACTGAGGGGCTTGTGATTGATTTTTTTAAGTGATTTATGGACGTGTTTTTGTTCAGCTGGTTTAGACTTCACCTCAGCGTGATGTACATCTTTCTGCTCTGTGTCTAATGAACTTCGGTCTGATGAAGAAACTCTCCAGGTTCTCAGTCACGCTGATTGCCTCAGTTCAGGGGTCAGGAGGAGGCCAGAGGGCAGAGAAGCAGGAGCTTATCCTCAGTGACGGGGTACCAGGCAGTGTATGAGGAATTTGGGGAGGGGTAAGAGGTTGACCTTGTCTTAGAAGCTGCACTTCTTTGAAGTCTCTGTAAATGAGTGCCAGGTGAGTGCATATGTTTCTCGAGTTCCTCTTCATCCTCGCTGTAAGAACCAAGTGCAATAGTAGAACCTGCACGTCGTATCTGAGCCAACCTCTGATTAATCTATCGTGCGATCTAGCATGGTCAGCATTGAGTTTTTTTTCTGTGACTTTGCTTTTTTGTGGTTTTGAACCAGACAGACTGACCTTTGACACCACATGGGCATGGGTGAGCCTTGGGTGCTTGTGATTTGGTCACCAGTTTACTGGTATATCGCTGGTGATCAGCGTTGATGTGTTGTTGATACGCCTGGTTGATGTATATACACACATAGCGAAACGTGTATAAATCAGGTCAGACGATGATTTCTGGTCATTTTAAACAAAACCAGACAATGCTAGATAGCAGTTTACTATTTGTATATTGCATTAGTATGTAAAAGAAAGACCCACTTTTTTCCAGACCCGCAGTAATTACTCAGCACTCGGTACGTCTCGCTCTGTTTCACCTGTTGGTCATCATAACCTGCTGTTTCTCACCTGGAGTTTTGTTCAGGTTCTGACTTTATCAGACTGCTGTTCTTTTCAGCGAAGCAGAAGCAGTGAGATGTCAGTCATCTTCAGAGTTTTTTTTTACTCTAAAATCTCTCTCTCTCTCTCTTTCTCTCTCTCTCTCTTTCCCTCAGCTCTGAATTTTTCGTAGCCCATCTCACGCTGCTCCTCTCTCCCTCCTTCACAGATCCATCAGTGGGATCAGAACCTGGAGCGGTTCAACATGGACCTGTTTCGTCTGCGCTGTTACCTGTCGAGCCTGCAGGGTGGTGAGCTTCCCAACCCCAAGAGCCTCCTGGCCACCGCCAGTCGCACCTCTAAAGCTGCCCTTGGGCGCCTGGGAATTTTCTCCGTTTCCTCGTTCCACGCACTGGTCAGTCTCACTTTTTCACTCCCTCACACGCACATACACATTATATCAGAACACAGTAACATATTGCTCCTACGCCGATGAAAGCATGGTTAAAAATCTCCACGCTGAATAAATGATTAGTTTTCTAATCCTAATGGTTTCCATAGTGACCACTTGGTCAAAGGCTCGTGTTGTACACTGCCTTGCTGAATATTTTTACAGTAATTCAATTAAAACTATAAATAAATAATGTATATATGTATGTTATATATAAATAATTGTATTTTTTGAGGTATGAGAGGAATAAAACGCTCATAGTAGTGAGTAATTAATGCGTGAGGCTCAGTGTAGCTTCTTCCTCGTAACTCTGACTTGCTATTTGCATTGTTTGATTTCTGGAGTGATATATTTTTTTTCTTTCTTTTTTTCTTTTTCTTTTTTTACAACGCCACAGTTCCAGATTCAGCCTCAATACCTTATCTTCTGGGGAAAAAAAGGTTTTCATTTAAAAATGCTCTTTATATAAGAGAAGTGTTTTTTTCTTTTCTCTCTTGCTCTCTCAGATCTGCTCGAGAGATGAGGCCATGCTGAGGAAACGTTCTCTGTCTCTGTCCCAGAGGAGCCGCGGTAGGAGAGGAGTGTTCTCTTCGCTCAAAGGGCTGGACAGTTTGAGCAAGCGCAGCCGGGAGAGGAGACCCTGCGCCTCACAGGTACAGCACCCAACCCTTCACCAAGTTCTGTTGTGCAGCTCATCGTCTTCTGGTTCTGACTTTATTGATATAAAGTGCTGAGCATTTTATATCCTCCTTAAGACTGTAAAATCTACTGTTGTTTCAGTGCTATGTGAGTGTTTAACATTATAATCCATGTGCTATAGTGTTAGAGGCTTTTTTTTTTTTTTTTTTTAAAGCCGTCCCTCATGTTGCGAGGGAAATCCCGGCTTCTGTAAATCCTGTCGTCTCTGCTAACGATTACATTCAGTGAGATGATGTTTATAGACGTCACACACTCTGCCAGCTCAGCCATCTCTCTCTAAGATGTGTACAGATGCCACACTTAAACACGCAGTTCAATATACTGAGTAAAAAAGCGTCTGTTTCTCTTTTTATCTCTTTTTTTTTTTTTTTTGGCAAGGACTGCATTTCCATCAGCTCCTGCTCTCAAACCGAGGTTTGTGAGGTAAGAAGGAAAGCTCTACTGGCTTCATGCGCTTCATTGTAACGTTGTTGTCGTTGTGCGCTCAGTGTAACGCACGGACATGCAATCACTGCATGAACAGCTACGCTGCTGCCCCAGGGGCTTTAACACAGTGTGTGTTTTTTGGGGAATGTCCCTGTCCCCTCCCTGACGTGTGCAGTGTAACAGGACCTGGCGCTTCCCTGTGTTCATGGCTGATGGAGAGAATGGAGAGGGGGAGGATGCATTATTAAAAGGCGTGTGGGGAGTGTGACCCTGTGGAGACAGACAGATGGTGTGTGTCCTGAGACCTGCACCAGGGCGCCAATATTAAACTGGGTTTTATTACTCATACTCATGTCAAGGTCCCAATGTGTCTCTCTTAGAGAGTGAACGAGAGTACTACAGTTCCAGTCTGTGTAATAGTGTGTGTGTATGTGTGTTGCAGGTTTTTGAAGGCGTTGCAGGAGAACAGTTCGGCGTTCCTCCCCCGTATAGCAGAGAGGTAAATCCTCTCATGTTTACTTTGATGTGTGTTTTACATGTGTTTAATGTAAATAAGATAAGAGGTGTGTGTGATCACTGTATGCACAGTTTGTTCCTCCCTCACGTCTGTTCAGTATTCTGACTCACACACATGTAATTGTGGAGGCTGGTGTTTTACAGCAGGGCGTCTGTGTGTCTCTCTGTCCCTATGAAACGCTCCGGACTCCAACATCACGCCACACACACGGAGACAGACAGTTTCTTTTCCGCCTGGTGATGCACGCTTGCCAGGACTTCTTGTCCCTTTTCCTTGGCACATTCTCAGTGTGACTTTGTGTCTTCAAGCTGGAAAGTTCACAATGGAAGCTTTTATGTTCTGTCCAAAGATGGAACATGTGGGTGTGTGTATGCGTGCATACGTGTTCGTGTCTGCGCACTTTAACCGCCAGACTCTCTGAGACTCGGGTTCTGTTCGTTGTGTATGGTTATGTTTTGGTTCCTAGTGAGTCACGTTCTGTTAAAAGGTGTGTATTTCCTGCTTTAACAGGGCGATGTGTCATTTTATCACAATGGACATAAACATCGAGGCATTTACTGCCTTGCCTTTTAAGGAAATGGGGTGGAGCCAAGGAGCTTTATATAAACTTTATTACATGTATAAAGTAGAATGCTTTACCGTGTGACAACAAAACAAGAAATAAACTTAAATAATATTCAAACTACTTAAATAAAAAATGGGGGGGGGGATATTATGAAATGGAGCCGTGATGGAGAAGAATGAATGAAAAGAGTAATGTGTTAAAATAGAGTGTGAAGTGTGTATTAAACAATTAAATAATTAAAAATAGAAAAACAACTAATACTTCTACCAATAATAATAATAATAATACATTTAACCTTAACTGTAGCGTCCCATTTCTTAAACAATCATGCAGGAAGACGAACGACTGTGGTTGTGGCAAAGATGTTACTGCAGAAGAGTAAAATGATTGTCCTTTGTGAAGAAAAGCATCAATTGATATTTTCTTCCCTGATGGCAGGAGCATATTCCAAAATGTCGATGCCAGGATTCACTCAAATTATGAAAGCATGGTTATGGTAGCATGACGCATAATTCTCACACGTGGATTGTCCAACACAATCCAGGGACTAACCATTTTGTGAGTCTTTGGGATGTGCTGGCGAAGACTTTACGCAGCGGTCCGACTCGCATTAATACAGGATGTCTGAGAGAAATATTAATGCGACTCTGTTCAGAAATAAATGATTTGACGTTACATAACCTTATCGAAATGTCATGGTCGATATCAAAGCAAAAGGCGTTTCAGCGAAATATTAGTGTGCGTCTGTGCGTCTGTGCGTGTCTCTGACCGTTTTCTTCTAGTGTGTGTGCCATAAAAAATATTGGAAACGAAGTGCACACACACACACACACACACACACACACACACACACACACACACACACACAAAAAAAAAAAAAAAAATATATATATATATATATATATATATATATATATATATATATATATATATATGACAACTTGATCATATAAAGATGTAAATCAAAGTTTAGGCAATAAATTCAATAATTATTATAGTACAAATGTGAATGAAATGCCATTTAAAAGGTAAGAAATATAACTAATAATAAATGTAAAACAAATCCTATTCTTCTTTTTAACAATAATAATAATAATTATAATTATAATAATGATAATTTGTGGAGTGGTAAAAGAAGCCACAAATTGTATACTTTAATGTAGAATATCTCAACGGTTGGAGAAATCGGAGTCTGTGGTTGTAGCTGTTGAAGGTCTCATGTTTGTGTATTTTAACTAAACAGGATCAGTGACATCGACAGATTTGATATTTTAATCTCCGATCGCTGCCAGGTTTGAGGCGATTCCTTCCCAGCTACACGCTCGTTAAAGTCAGAGTAACGAGCTGCTTGAATTAATGGCAGCTTTGAGTCTGTGCCCGGTTTTACATTTTCTCTGATGGACCGTGTGATTTCTGCTCTGTTGTTCACAGAGACTGGATTCCCTGGTCGACGGATGCTCACTAGCTCCACCCGCTGGCAGTCAGTGGGGCCGAGGCGTGACGGAGAAGCCGGTGTGCGTGTGCATGCCTGACTGTCAGGCGGTGACTCTGAGTCTGAGCGGACAGCACACGGTCTCGGAGGTCCTGAGCACGGCCTGCAAGGTGCCGCCGGAACAGCGCGCGCTTCACTCTCGGCTCTTATTAAAGCACAGATTAGAACTCATGATTGTGAACAGACTTTTTTGGAAGCAATGTTGGTTTTTTTTTCCCCCTGGATATTTTATGTTTCATGACTTCGCTGTGTTTGTTTTAACTCTTTTGTGAGAACACACGGCGTGCGCTTTGACACACTGCGCACCAACATGATTAAAGCTTTTCACTAGATGACATTTATTATCACTCAGGCGTTTTGTAGTGCAAATGTAGAAATGCAGAGGAGTCGTCGTTCACAAACAGAATGAATATTCACACAGCCGACCGGCAACAGCACACACGCATGATAGTACATACACACACAAATATATATAATATAATATTATAATGTGTATAATATTGTTTAGACTGCTTAAGAAAAATCTGATTTTATTTACATTTCTTTTATTTTTTATTTAGGAACCGTTAATAACATGGATAATAATTGCATATGAGCCGTGATTGGTTGAAGTCGGGCTTGCTTGTGTGTGTAGTGTCTTTATGAGCATTTTCTCTGTGTTAGGTGCGGAACCTGGACCCCAGCAGTCACTGCCTGCGTCTGCGCAGATGCATCAACGGTCAGACGGAGGTCTGCACTGTGGCACCGCACCAGCTGCTTCAGGACCTGGTACATGAACTATATTACTAGATTGATGTAACTCTGGTTATGAGGAAGGAATTTGGAGACGAGATGATTTCAGCTGCATTGTCCTCCTTGTTGGTTTTTCACACTTGCCAGTCCAACGCGAGTGCTGGGAAGCGGTGCTCCGGGCAAAACTGCAGACCGAAGCACTTTGTAAAAGCAGATGCTCTTCTCCCGCGTCTTTTAACGTCATGTGTAAATTGTGTGTGTGTGCGGGCGGATAAGAGAAAAAAAGTGTGAAGCAATGTTAATGCTGAGTGTTGCAGTGTTTGTGTCATGTTAAGTTAACAGAGAAAAACTAAATGCTGCTTCTCTCTCTCTCTCTCTCTCTCTCTCTCTCTCTCTCTCTCTCTCTCTCCTTGTCTGTCTCAGTTGTATGATGAGTTGGAGGTCAGTGTTCTCAGTGTCTACAGTCTCCACATGACCAAGTCCACATGCACAGGGGATTTTGGTAAGACATTTACACCACACACTCATATATACACACACACACACACACACACACACACACACACACACACACACACACACACACACACACACACACTCGTTCTGTAAGGATGCTCTCCTGAGTTCCTGGCTCAGTTTCTTTCCTCTCACTCCTGTTTCTCAGGGTTTGCCGTTACAGGACACGTGGACGGTCTCAGTCACAGTCGCATCTTCGTCACCGAGGTTCTCCCAGAAGGAATCGCCTTCAGTGAAGGTATCGGTATCGCACCACCTCACCTTTTAGCGTTTCTACATTTGTACAATCACATGTTCCTCGATCTCCTCCGCTCATTAGAAACCTTCTGGAACCCATTCAAGTGAATTGATGATGTTTTTGGACCCTTTACTCCGATGCCTCCTGAGACATTTTAGCCCTTTCCTAAATTTAAGTTTCAGGAGTTAAGGAGGTTCATGAACCTCTTTAATACCAAATATAGTGTTCAAGAACTCGTTCTGGAGCATTCCTCCATAATATTCTAGAAACCATTTCTTTCATTAGAAGAGTTTTGGAAGTGTACAAAAATATTATTATTAATATTTTATTTTTATTTGTGGTGTCATTTTTATCCTTGTTTTGTATGTAGTTTGAATATAAGATTTTTCTTTTTCCATTCTTATCACTAAAAAAAAGTTTTCACACCTTGCTTAGTTTTTTTTTTCCCCCCTATATTTGCTCGTCAGGTCTGAGGCCAGGTGACGAAATCCTGGTCCTGAACGGCTGCCGGGTCTCGTCTCTGGAGCTTGCTCTCATTCAGACACTTTTCAGTGAGGACACGCTGCACCTGACCATCAGACGAGAGCCGAGCGCGCACACACCTCTAACACACATACGCAGCAGTCAGCAGCCACTGAGGGACTCCCTGTATCGCCATTATAGAGCCAAGTCTGCAACAGGTATATACACACACACACACACACACACACACACACACACACACACACACACAAAATGCTGACGGATCCAGACAGAAACCTGTGTAGAATGCTTGTCCTTGTTAGTGAAAGCGGTCAGTTTGTTTAGTGAAACTGCCTACGTGATTTTTCTGTAGCGTCTTGTGGGATCTGAGACTTGATGCACAGTCCCGATGAACCTTCTGTTCAATAATTCAATTTCATTTATAGCACTTTTAACAATTGTCATTGTCGCAGAGCAACTTTACACGATCAAAAGAGAATAATGGAAATTTGCATACAATGTGTATGAATCAAAATGATTAGATAGTCCAATAAATAAGTAGAATGAAGCGCAGGGACTCCTCTGTACGCTCTGTGTCCGTGTCGCTTTCACAGTTTTAACGATTGTGTAATTAATTGAGCAGTATTTCCTGCCCCTTTCCTGTTTATCACACGGCGGTTCAGTGTATCAAAATGATTTAGAGCAGGTCACCATCTCGTCCTCAGCGTCACAGCTATTTATATTTAAAGTTTAGACTCTGACACACGCCGCGCCTAACCACACTTCCTCTCCAAAACCCTTACCATTTGCCTTCTGCTTCCTCTAACTGGAATCGTCTTACCTGTATCGTATGAGCGTGTGGATGGGACCCTGTGAGACGGAGCGCTGCCAGTAAGTGGGAGTGAATGTCAGGGAGGGAATGTGAGGTAGTGTGTGACTGAGAGAGTGACTGAATGAATATATGTGTGTGAGTGTGTGAATATATACAGTATGTATGTGTGAGTGAATGTGTGTGTGCGTGTGTGTATGAGTGAATATATACACGCGTGTGTGAGAATTGAAATCATTGAATTCAAACGTGTGGTTATGTTTCTCCATGTACGTTTACATTTAACATTGTGGAACATCAGACTTGGTTCCTTTTCTCGTGTATGTTGTAAAAGCTTTAACCATTCGTTCACTCACCAGCCAAAACGATGCACCTCGTCACGTTACAGTCGTCTGTCCTGAACATGTCTCAAAACTTTAAGTCACAGCTTTACCTCTGATACTGGAGACTATGCACTGCTGCTATGGAAACAATAAAAGATTGCAGCTGCCCTACGGTCAGAGCTGCTGTTATAGAGAATTAATCACCACCGTCCGACCAATCAGAGAGCAGAATTCAACATAACGGCGATGCAGATAAACGACTTCATCACATTCTGTGCTTGTGCGTAAATCAGTCCGGACTTTTATATTGGTTCTAAATTTATAGACGTGGATGTGTGTGTGTGTTTGTTTAACTTCCTGAAACTGTGATAATACTTTGCATATAAAGTGTGAAAGTCTTCCTGAGTAAAGTGCATTACACTCTCGACCACGAACACTCGTAAAGAAGTGGTTTGAAGTGAAGTTTCCTCAGCGTTGCCATGACCTGATAAGAAATAGAAGAGAGGGAGGGCCGTTAAGAAGTGTCTTGCATCAGGTCCTGTTTCAACATTCAGAGCATTTATTATTATTATTATTATTATCATTTTTTATGCACCATAATCATTAGCCAATGGATTTCAGCTTGTGTGTGAGGTAAAATGTGTTGCAGTGTTTTATTTAGTCATTTAATACTTTCACAAAAAAAAAAAAAGATTGTTTTTGAAAATAAATTTTTAGATTAGTGGATTAGTTGTGTTTTAAAGGAAAAGGTGCATTTTTATTTTTTGCATGTTCTGTGTAATTATTGTGGGTGGGGGTGGTTCGAATAAATAACAGCTTCTATTTTGATTAATAAAAGAGAGAGATGTTTTTCCTTTCGGATCGATAATTGAGTTGTGATGTGTTAATGAGCTGAATTATATCAAGGAAAGGTCCTCACAAGGATCATAAGACAGGAGTGTGTGAGAGTGTTTGTGGAGGATAAATTCCTGGTGAATAGAAAAAAACATTAAATAATAAAACATTATTATATATAATGCATAAGAATGCTTAAAATAATAACATAATATGATTACATAGGCAGAAGTATATCAGTATATCAGACATTTGACCCTAATGCTGCTTCAGCTGACTCTGCTATTTTCATCTTCACTCTTCATAATCGCCTCCTCCGCCGGAAGACGCAGATGCGTTTCTGGGCCCCTAGGGGCGCTGTTTCTCCTCTCAGGCATCGATGATGAGGAGCAGGAGGATGACAGTGATGATGATGAGGGGAGATCAGGAACTCTGTAACTGCATACTGCGGTGTGTTCCACCGTCCATGTGGAAAAGATCTTGTTTGTATCACTTTGCAGTATACTGTGTGTGTGTGTGTGTGTGTGTGTGTGTGTGTGTGTGTGTGTGTGTGTGTGTGTGTGTGTGTCCTTTAGATGGATGTAATTGCTCCTTTAAAGCTTTATTAATATTTACAGTCAAGCATTTCCTCTAATGTATCTCAGGGATTCAACATGACTCGTAAAGTATTTTCTACAGCTACAGTGGAGACAGTGTGACATGCTGTTATAGTGAAACAAGCCATCACAGGGTGATGTCACAGGGTGATGTCACAGGGTGATGTCACAGGGTGATGTCACAGGGTGATGTCACAGGGTGATGTCACAGGGTGATGTCACAGGGTGATGTCATGAATGGTCTCCTGTAAAACTGTGCATCCATGTCTTTAGCAGGATTTAGCATGGAACAAATGTCTGATACAGTTTTATACTTGGTTTAAACAAGCTGATTAGATGTTCCTTCTAATGTGACCTCATATAAAAATAGCTCCTCCCCCGGGTTATTATTCAGCTCTTCTGTTTTTGTGGGGCGTGGCTTAGAAGCAACTCATTTACATAGATACTGTTTGAGGTATAAAATGCAGTTTGAGGTATAAAAATGCAATATCTGAAGTCTGGAGTGTTAACACACACACTTTGGGCGAGCTCTGAGACCTGTGATAACTTGTTAAAGAAATATGGCACCGTTAAAAGACTACTATAAGCTAAGTAAGTAATCATTCTGTTCCTTTTCTCTGCAGACGTCTCGTGCGTGTCTGAGGGTTCGGGGAGAGCCGATGTAGAGACGAAGCGACATCATCGCCAGAGCCTCAGAGCCGTGCAGCTCAGCAAGGTAAGATTTGACCCCGGCAGCGTGACACAGCGAGTAACGTCATCCAGCATCGTCGCCCATCATCTAGAAACAAATAAGCAGTGAAACGGAGGTTGTGAGGCGTTGGTGTGCTGTGTGTTCCTGCGCGCTGCAGCTGCATTGCCGCCTGATTGGCGTGATTAGTTATCGCTCGCTCATTTACTCTTCCCATGCTTCATGACATTTCTGCTGCCTGCTTATTACTCCCTCTCACACATGCAAACACACACACACACACACACAGGGAGCGAACAGACTGCTGTTGCTTGGTTTTGCACACTGCGTCAGTGTCCTCAGATCCGTCATCGAGAGCAGGTCGTCTGCGCGCAGCCCGACAGCCTAGACAAATGGTGAGAGCAGTTCGAGGTGAGGAAGGACTTGATATCGCAGCATAATAGAATAAGAATGAGTTTTGGCCTGATGGGTCTCTATTTCATGAAGCCACTTGCTTACTTTTCTGTTGTAGCTGCAATAAAGAGGCAGCAGTACATCAGGGACGGGCAATTAATAAATGTATTACCCAGCAGCGTGCTGCCCAGGTCCGTGTTTCAGTTGCCTGGAAACTGACGAGGCTAAAACCTTGGCCAGTGTAACGTGACATTCATTAGGAGTAACGAGCGCGTTTAATGAGCTTCATCCTGCAAAAACTCAGAATAGGACATCGTATTGCACCATCACATGGCATCGCATGTCAAAAATAACAGTGTCTGTACTGCTGGCCTACAGCCGTTAAAAACCACTGAAAACACACTCAACTTGTCAACATGAGGCTGTCTCCTCAACTACCAGTTCCTTCCCCGTTTACAGAGCGACATCAAACCACCAACATTACACCAGTGTAATGTTTCCCCTTTTTAGTTTTTATTAAGTCCATAACAGTACAGCACTGACTGGTGAGTTCAGATTGACCCTGTTCAGAGCGATGGGTGTGTCAGAGTGAGAAGGGAAGCGCATGAAGCGATACGCCCGTGCCTCGTGGCCACCGTACAAGCCCCAGTTGGTTGGGTCTGGGCTCAGCAACATTATGTGGCGATAAAATAAAGTCAGCTGATGACCCGAGTGTACCGAATGACCAGGTCATCACATCTATGGAGTTTTTTTCGTCCGTGATGGCACGCCATATTCCAGGATTGTGATAGAGTGGTTGTGTGAGCATGAGGAATCATTTTCACACACCACATTGTGTGCTGTAATCAAAGTCAAAGGCACTCGAATTAAATATTAGCATCTGTGTCTTCTTTTTGGCCAAACAGTGTGTAATAGAGATTTCATTTTAGTACATTGTACTGTGTTTGTAAATTGCTGTAGTTAAGGGGAACGTGGCAGAGCCGAGACTGGGAGTGAAGCTCATTTCTGGACTGGAAAGGATCTTATTGCAGGTTTTAAATAAAAGTAAAAGATTACTAACAGCTTCTTTAATCATACTCGGAGAGTGCGTGTTTTGGTTTACTGCTGATTCAAATAGCTTTAATTGTCCTGTGTGCGTGTGTGTGCGCGTGAGCGCGAGAGAGACCTGTAGGCCGAGGAGGTGGATTAAACACGACACACTCTGCCCTTTTTATCTACTCATTGACGTGCCGTGAGCTTCATTATACACGCGGTGTGACGGTGGTGGGATTCAGAGCCGTTACTCTACAGAGACGAGCTTTAATCTGATTTTATCTCCATCACCGAGTTATTTTCTTCATCAGAGGAGTAAAAGAGGAAAGTGCGATGTGTCGTAGGTTTACAGTACGTAGGTTTTTCATTTTGGCTTTTAATCGCACAATAATAATAGCTACTGATCTTTGCTGTGAGATAAATACAGCGCATTCGCCTCACAGCACTGCTTAGGTTTGGATCCTGATTGGTTGTCAGGTGTTGATTAATTTTCTGTGACAGCAATGTAGGTTTATATTAGTCAATGCACTCACTCTGATACATTATGGTTTCTCTAGCAACAGCTCATTCGGGCTTCGTTACACACCAGCCGCTCCACATAAACAGAAGTGATGCATGTAATCCTACGAATGGTGAAATTTAGGGTAACATTTATGGAAGGAGTCTCCAGTATCAGAGTTTGCAGCTTTTTTTTGCTGCTATAAGTGACATTCAATAGTGTAACTGTAAATGGATAAAATGTATGTTCACTTTTAAATAGATTGAAATTTGTGTTAAATTCTTGCAGTGTACAGTAAATGTTATGTTTTATTGCATACTTTTTGAAGGATTGTTCAGGTTTTTTTATTTTGAATAAGTCTGAAGGGGTTTTAAATGACCTGTTTAGTGCTGCTTGTTAATCAGCACTGTTGACTCAACTGTTTGTGCTGCGGTGATTCTGTTTCTGAGCAGGGTGTTAATAACGAAATTAGAGCATCAGTCACGTTACTTAACTTTCTGACATGGACAGGGTTTCAGTTCAATAGGACGTTACGAAACGTACTGAAACTTTACATGTATTCACTGCCCTGTCTGACCTGATCTGATTTGCGAGGGAATGTTAACAGGATTCATCCCAGTATGAATGTTCTGCTGTCAAAGTCACATTTGCGACACCAGCGGTTTAAATCTGATCGATTTTCCACACTAACGCAGCTTCTATTAATGCACATCTCATTTCATGATGCTTTTTTTAACGAGCCTTAAAATTTAAAATGAAAATGAACGGGAAAGATGAAAGTGTCCGGTTCTTGATCATCTTCACGCACTGAACACTTTGTTAGAAACACCTCCTCATTCATGGAATTCTGTAATCAGCCGGTCTTGTGGCAGGAGAGCAGGAAATCATGCAGAAGCAGCACTTGAAAAATCTGCAGGATGCGTGATGGAGTGATATCAGCACGGGTTAAAAAATCTTAACGGAATTATTCCATCTTGTAGAACTTATGACATGAGGAACCTGAGGTCGTTTTAAAGATCTAACCGAGTGTTGATAAAGTGCTGCATGTGAGTGTATGTAGTCAAAAACAGCTTGTGTCAATGTGATTGCTGAACAGCCTGTGAGCCTGTCTCTGAGAATGACTTTAGTGGTTTCCTGAATAAACTGAACCTCCACACTTCTGCAACCTTCAGACAAATATGTCGTAACAGCATCCACTGGCTGTCATAATGTCCTCCAAATGCCACAGCCAACTTGACGCAGCTCCCGAAACCTCTGTCCTTCAGCTCAGAGGGAGATGAAGCTGCTCGGTCAGCATACGGACACAAGCCGGGTAATCACCTCTGCTAAACACTGCACACACGGAGTGTGAGCCAGGTCCTCACTCAGATCTGTAGATCCAAAACACCATCCCTCTCTCCCTCTTTCTCTCTCTCACACACACACACACACACACACATGTACACATGCACACGTGCCAGAGAGTCTAAGCCAGTTCCCTTGGCTGAGAAAAACGAGCACCATGCCAGATCCGGCTTTCATCTCCCCGCCTTTATTAAACTCAGGAGAATACATTAGCGGAGACTCTCAAGGACATGAAAGTTACGAAGTTCGAGTGAAACTCCAAAAAAGGAAAGGAAAACTCCACTCTGAAACACTTTTAATTATGTTTATATTGAAATATCTGCGATGTGCGTGAAACATCACATTAATGAGAAATCCAGCACATAATCCGTACATACGTAAAATACCCAGAATGCAATGCAGCTACAGTAGGTGATGAGGAATGTATTAGTGTGAAAGTTAAAGCTGTGGAAGGTGATCCGACATGACAATGGTGTACAAATCCTCCTGCACCCCTATTCTGGATATTGTAGTAAAGTGTCAACCCAGATAAAAAATAGAGCAACATTTAACTAATGAATGACAAAAGCCTTAAAAATATGGGGACTACTGTATATAAAATTATAATATGGGGGAAAAATAAAATCATGAAAATTCAAGGTCTATGGCACAAAGAAAAGAACATAATATTGTCGATTATTATTGGAGATTGTTGAGGCTAATAACAAAATCTATATTTCCGTTTACATTTTTTATATGTTCCTAATATTTATTTATTCATCCATTTATCAATTAATCTGGTTATTAAAATTAATATGAGTGTTTATTAGAACGCAATGGGAGCAGCTAAAAGACTAACAACAACATTGAAGACATTTTTTGAACAAATTTAACTTCATTAAAATTTTTTTACAATTATTCCTTCATTGCTTTATGAATTTAGTTTGTGTAAGTGGTTATATTCTGGTTATATTTTGCGGCTCCTGGTCTAGCAGGTGTATTTAGTCTGATTGTCCAGGGTAGATGTGGTGTGTCCTGTGTGTCCCTGGTCCTCTGTCTTTTTGGAGAATATCTTGTGACTCTGCACCCCCCCCCGCCCCATCAGTGCTCCTCGGCCGGTGTTCACTACAGATGCCTGCAGCTCCTCAGGATGCACGAGTAGTGTTTTTGGTGCGAGTGGAGCCCTGCAGAACATAACAGGAAGCTCCCCGCAACTCGCTCGGCTCTCGGGTGATTTATGTTTTCCAGTCTTTATTTATTGAGCTTTAAAGAGTAGATGGCAGTGTGGCACAATAGCTCTCACCTCGGGGATGAATCACGACATGTCAGAGCTTTACTGCTGCATGGCAGGACGTTCTCCTCTGAGCAATGAGTATAGCTCGCACCCCTCCACGGCCCATATTTTAGCCCCCCCCCCCCCCTCTCTCTCTCTCTGTCTGTCTCTCGCTCTGTGATTTTCTTCCTCTAGTTGCACTTTGGCCAGCGATTACAGAACATCACCCAGAGAATATGTCTATATTTATGTATATGTTTATACTAAATGATCAATACCAGGGAGTACAAAAAAACTCTCATTGCTGTTGAATTCTGGCTCCTGATTTCTGGTTGATTCATGATTAAAAAGCACAGGTTTATCTTAATGTGCTCATTATCGCTGATTCTATACCATTAGTTTGTTCACCGGGAAATCAACAATTTAACACTACCATGTGATGAAAGGAGCCGCCAGTGCCAGTACTTTGATCTTTAAACCTGTGGATTTGTTATTTTTAGCATGCAGAACTTCTACGTACCCAAACGCCAGGATATTATAGTCTGCTTTAGGGCAATAAGCATGTCCTGAAGTGTTATATACCTCTAATAGACACTGAAAAATCTGAAGCAAGGTAATATAAAGTATATTCACATTCCATCATCACATATCTCAGCTGTGCTGTACAGTACGATGCCATGCAACCTGAGAGAGAGGATGAAAGGAATTTCTTCACGTAAAACGTTCATAGAGATGGATGTTTTTCTGGTCGCCTCAAACCTCAGCGTGAACAGCAGCGTGTGCAGGACAGCCAGAAACGTCTTCATTGTATTGATGTTTAGAGGGATGAGGGCTTTTGGCAGTTCGCTCACACGGCCTCTTCTTTATGCGCTGTGGAAGCTGCAGTGGCTCACGCTGAGGTGTATCCCAGCATGCATCTGGCCAGCGCTTTTTGTCCATTCAACAGCTATTGATATGCAGATTCACTGGGCAGCAGCAGTTTTTTTTTTTTTCCCCCTTCACTGCCTACGCTTACAGTACCTGTGATCAATTGATGGATCTCGACACAAAGCCATTGAGCCTTGAAGGATGTTTGTGAACTTACTGAGCTTCAGATTTGAGTATGAGCGAGGAGAGGAGAGGCGAGGAGGTCAGAGTCAGGGTGGAAGGCAGTTTCGACATGATGCCAGCTTTCAGAACAGTTAAACTGAGGAGGAAGAGCTGCGCCCTGGGCCGGAGGACGAAGCGTCAGGCTTGGGCCGTCTGGAGAATCCTGTACAGACTCGTCTTCAGGGTGAGTGTGTGAGTCCAGTTCTGTATCACAGTCTGTATCTCGAGGTCTGGAGCCCTGACGCTTTAAATCCAGCACGTGTTCTTTAGATCAGCACGTGTTCTTGGTCATTTTGTCAGCGCATGTACTCAGGAGTGTGAATTGGTGTGTACGTGTAAAGGTTATTTCACAACGGCTCGGACTGAAAAGCAGAACTTTTATAGCGTACTGTGATGTGGGTGTCTTTAATTTTGCTCACGCTACTCACAGTATCACCACATCAGTGTATATAATCACAGCCTATATTGTGTGTGTGTGTGTGTATTTTACTTTACTATTGTGCGCTCAAAAGTATGTGCACCCACTACCATATCTTTCCAGATGTCCTGTTATAATAAGCTCCACTCTTCTCTCTCTCTCTCTTTTTTTTTTTTCTTTTCCCTCATTCGACTCGAGCATTAGTGAGCTCAGGCACTGATGTTTGGATGTTGAGGCTGGCTCTGTGGATCTCACGCAAATCTCACCCGTCATGCTGGACAAGGGTTTGGGGTTCCTGAGTTCTTTTAGGTAAATGAATGTAATGCTTCAACACACAGAGACGTTCGTACATTGTGTAACTTTGCAGAAGATACGGTATGGGTGTGATGGTCAGATGTGCACATATTTTTGCACATGTAGCTATGATGAAGCAACTCTGAAGTGTGGGTGTGATGACTTCTGAGCGCTTGATTCTTATGGTTATTTCCTTGGTCATTCTGAAGCATGCTAGTGTGGCGATAGATCTGCATGTTTGGGGGAGAACAAAAAAACGCCAATAGAGAGAGAGAGCTGTCTGCTCTGCATGCCATCTTTTGTCTCTGTCCCGCTCTCTCGCCTCCACATGCTCCTATTTTAATCCGGTGTGTTTCCTGGCTCACACATCACCCACCACGGGGACGGAGAAGCGCGTTGCAATGCTGTACGTTAGCGGATGAGTCACTTTACCTGCAGGTCCTCTCCGGATAAATAGACGTTTCTCACGATTGTTCGTTATCCTCGCAGCGGTTCTTCAGCTGTGTGAGACTCTCTTCATGCATACAGAAACAAATTTTATAATTTACAGTACAATTGGAGCAAAATTACAAAATTGATATGATGTCACGGGTTACCATGGCGACTGTCCATATGTACCCACGCTGGCCAAATTTTCATTTGTTAAAGTTTTTATTTGTTTACACAGACACCTAATGTTCTACAGAACAAGTTTTCCAGCAGCACTACAGAGCATATATGCAAATTTGCATGCAAGTTTCATAATGACGACGTGATCACGCAAAGCGAAACAGTTTGTCAGGACGACCTTATCGCTGTCACATGCAACTTTTATGTTGTTTATGCCGAGGTAAACGTTTAATCCGGATACGTCGTAGCTGCTCTTATTCAGTGCACTCAAGATGCAGACAGATTTCTGTGTGTGTGTGTGTGTGTGTGTGTGTGTGTGTGTGTGTGTAACAGCTTCTAATCTTTAATTAATGAGTGATAATGAGCTCCTGGGAGGCGCAGTGATCATGTCTGCAGTCCCGTCTTCACCCCGCATCTTTTCCTTTCCTCTCTACCCTTTCCTTCTCTTTATCGCTCTCTCCTTCTTTTCTTTCGTAATTTTTTAGTTTTTTGTTTTTTGCAGAGTTTCTGGAGTGGTTGCGCGGTAATTAGCGAACGCTGCAGGCTCCATCCCAGACTCATGACTCACACACAGCTCTGTACCCACTCACCCTCTGTGTGAGACGCTGGTTGACATCAGGCTGGGTGTGTGTGTGTGCTGCACCTTCCAAAATAGCTCTAATCAATATTTTTTCTTGCTATTTCAGGATTTTTTTTTTCTCTCTTGCCCAGAGACTGACAGAATCGCATTTAAAGGCTTTATCTCTTCTTACCAAGCATAAATGTTTTATTCAGAACCAACAGATAATGTGTGTGAAACAGAGCAGAAAATCAGATGTGAATGGTGTACGACATGATGTAAGCACGTTTGGTTTTGGAAAAATAAACATTATAGGGGGGAAAAAAAACCCCTTGTATTTCTCCTTCGCTTGTTTTTCATCATTTCCGACTCACATCAGGGACCGACCTTGCCTGCTCGGGACTTCAGTATGAGCAGAGATCAGAACACCAGAACCAGAAGCGAGTCTGTAGGAAATATATTAATGTCCAGTTTTAGTTCAGATCAAGAAACAACGTCCGTGGACTTGATGTGAAGAGACTACAAGTGTGCATGAGCTTTAATACATGCTGAACACTTTGGTGACTTTAAGAGCAACACCAGGTCCAGATAGAGAATGAGGGGGTTTATTTCGTGAAAACATCTTTCAAAAAAGACTTGTTTGGCTCAGCAATATTACCACTTTTGTGTGTGTGTCCCTTTTAAGTTTAAACAGTGGCTCTGTTCCAGGCTGAAAAAGAAGAAAACTAATATTAGGCATAATAACAGCCGCACATTTTTATCATAACACTATGGGGTGTATTTACTTCTTGCACGTTTGTGTAGATCAGGTTCGCAGCTTTCGCTCATCTTTAGTCATTTCCTGGACAGAGCTACGCTGGTTTACGTCAGGCTACTAGTTTGTGTAGATTTGGTTAAATACTGTAGAAATGAACTGATTAAAAAATATATCAGAAACTCAAAGTAACTGCATGAGAGGGATCCGGGCCTCTCGTTCTGTACTGGAGGGATGTAGCTGAGGGCGAGGTACTGTCAGAGGAACAGGTCACACACCGCACTGACATTTCTTTGTGTTTTTTTTTTTTTTCACCGCATCATAACAAGCTTCCTATTTAATTTGAATGAAAAAAAAAACCTCCCAGGGTGTGTGTTCAAATCCGAACAGGTAGAGTCTGTGTTTGTCGTCGTGTTATCCCCCTACTCCTCATACACGCTCATTCTTTTAGTGACGGGAGAAAGTCTTCCAAGAGGACGTTTCTTCTTTTTAATTCGGGTCTTTTTTCTGGTCCGTCACCTTCCATGCGGCACTCGATTGATTCTGTCCTCAAGCGCAGTGTGTAAGGAGGCACTAAAATAGAAGTGCACTGTCACTTAAAAGCTTAAAATGCAGTGGATTTCAGAGGTTTATGAATAATTTTGTTCAAACTCTAAAATATTGAATCATTCTTCCTCCATTTTTGGACATTTTATTACATTTATTTTTACTTCCCCAGAATTATCTTTTATATCTTCCTCTTTGATGTAGCTCATGGAGACTTTAATTATGGTATGAAATATAAAAGAGAACAGAGAATTATGTCCCGTCGGTCCAGCATACAGCTAAAAACAGCACAGACAGCACGATGCTCGGATTGAATCATCGCTGCCATGAAGGATATCAGTAATGCAGGGTTTTTTTTTTTTGTCATTATGTATATTGACAAAGTCCTCCCAGGGTAGCGTGTTGGCTGGCAGACATCTTGGCGACGCTCCCAGTGTTTTCAGGGCTACAGGACCAGAAGGTTGGCTGCTTAAACGTGACGAGGCTCGTAAAACCTGACTCGACACGATGCTTTAAAATCTGATAAAAATAACATGCATTTAAAAAAAAAAATTATTTTATTTTTTAGACCTGTTGGCTGTTTTTCCTGAGGGACGAGGCTGATATACTGTAGCCGATCATATTTTGTATAGTTTACAGAATAGTTTTTTGTTCATATTTCAGTTCATATCTCAAATCATACCGTGTGTGATGTTAGATCGTGATAGTAAAGGAAATACGCACATATGGATTGCATCAGGGGCAAAAAGAGAAATTCATAACATTAACGTAACCCATGAAAGTAGGAGGAGTTTCTCTGGAGGTTTTGACGATAAGACTAGAAATTGGAACAGAAAAAGATGCAGCGAGGGTATTTTATTGGCAAATGCAAAGAAAGACAGGGTGCCAATACTATTAATCCTGCTGAAAGCGGAAAGAATGTGAATTGATGGAGCGAGGCATGTTACGTCAACTCCGTGTGACTGGCAATTTATCCGAGCTGACAGTGCGTGTCACAGCAGGGGAAGAGGATGTTTGAGGGTTTCCTGTGCGAATGCGTCAACGAGACGATGCTCGGGTCAGATTAACGGCGGAAATCCTGAAAAAATTATAATCTAGCTTTATTTATGGGGCGTTTCATCCATGAAAATTATTTGTACCTGATGTCTGAGTTGTTTTTGGATATAATAAGAAAATCAAAACTTTTTAAATAAATTAATCAAAGTTCCGCCGAGTGTTGTGAATCTGTCCATCTCCTAACATCGTGTGTGTGTGTGTGTGTGTGTGTGTGTGTGTGTGTGTGTGTGTGTGTGTGTGTGTGTGTGTGTGTGTGTGTGTGTGTTGTGTTGCAGAGTGTGGACACGGTGTGCACACTGCATCACTCCTTCCAGCACGCCTCTGGAGAACTGATGGAGGTCCGGAAGGAGACGGAGGGACCGGACTCCGCCCTGCTCAGACCCTGTCCACGACACATGTCCGTCTCTGAGAGACTGCGCAAAGTCGTCCAGGAGTTGGTGGACACGGAGAAATCCTACGTCAAGGTCAGATAAATAAAATCTGAT
Source organism: Clarias magur (assembly GCA_013621035.1). Lineage (NCBI taxonomy): Eukaryota > Metazoa > Chordata > Actinopteri > Siluriformes > Clariidae > Clarias > Clarias magur. Next base: position 310,698 of record QNUK01000190.1, read on the forward strand.
TTATACAATGTTGTAAAGTGTATTTGCATTGAGCAGGGATTTATGGATAAGAATGACACTTCAGGTCTTTGGTTGACGCAGAGGGGCGTGTCTCTCGAGACTTTTCTACTACAGCGATGATCAGAATAAGATTTAGATCCCAGAAGCAAGCAGTGCTTATCAGCTTCATCAGGACAGGTTGGGCGTCATCGTGACTGTCGGGGCTCAGCAACAACATCGCAAGTGCGTCATGATAAACGTCGTATCTCTCATAACAATCAGAGATGTCGTACAATTTCTCATTTTCCTAACATTTTTGTGAAACAGGAGATTCAGTTTAATCTTTTGACAAATTGTGAAGTGCTGTGCTAAAGTCTTGGCGACCTCCTCACAGAGAAATTGCTCTACACTTTTGAAAAACGCAGGAAATTAAGTAATCGAGCAAGAACAAATTTTTATTTTTTTTTCATGTTTCAAAACCTAGTAGAGTTTGTTAGCAGGAAAAACAAGATTTCATGATGATTTTCATGGACTAAATGAACCACAGAACGGAGAACGATGCAGTTCTCAACGGAAAAGTGTCAGACTAAATACCGAGATCAGTGTGGTGGTTTGTTTTATTGCCATTTATGTCTCTTTTGTATATACATAAATGTTTCATGTTTTTTCCGCGTTTCAGAATAAAGACATGGTTAGCGCGCAACACTAGCATGAGGAGTAGAACTTAAACAACATTTATAAAGTCAGAGTCTGAGCGTGAAGTTGAGCTCGCAAAAACACAAATGGTTCATAGTTGCTATATGACATCCCTCAGGCTGGTGATTTATTAAATTGTTCACACAGGGAGCTGCAAATGTTGTGTAAATGTGTGTGAGTCTGCGTGGAGCTGGCGCAGGACGACGAGTGTGTTCCAGACGTTTCTCTGTGATGTGCTGTGCTGTGCTGTGCTGGCTCTGCTACACCGCAGTAAATCAGCATAATGAGAATATTGCGCTTAATACAGCCAAAGCCTGCCAGCACCTTAACACTTACACAGCATCGGCCTGGGCGAGACACGGTCCTGGTACAAATGTATTTGCCCCCCAGCCCCCCCCCCCCCCCAACTCAACTGATGTGGGAAAAGAAAGATGTGGAATTAAAACATACTGTTAATGTCTGTTTAATTAACACACACACACACACACACACGTCCATCAGGATCAGTTGTACACTAAATGATTGTGTGTTTGGTCTTTCAGGATTTGAGCTGCTTGTTTGAGATCTACCTGAAGCCCCTGCAGAACGAGACTTTCCTCACACAGGATGAGGTAATGCTAAACATGACTCATTCCACCTGACCCCTAAAATATATTTTTTTATTACAGTTTTTACAATGTTAATAATTTTACCGAGCTTTTAAGTGTCCCTGATCCCAATCCATTCCGAGCCATTTGTGACTAATGCTAATGGCTAATGTTTTAGCCTAGCTGAACTGAACTTGACTTCAACACGGTTCAGGATGTCTCTGGAGAGAGATGAACGAGGCGCATTAAATGGCCATTAGCGCGCCAGGACGTGCCCTTGGACAGAGCGGGCTAACTGAGAGAGCGAGCGGTTAAGCTGCACCACTCAGGATAATGTGACCGAGTTATAAACATTTTTTTTTTTAGGGATTTAATTTGGTCGTGTCCAATTCCTCCCCGTCACTAGGGGGCTCCACATTAAGACTACTACTACCACTCAGCCGGGAGGGCCGAAGACTATCACGTGTTTCCTTCCTTCCGCCAGCCGACCGCATCTTTTCGAACTGCTCGCTCGCGCACCGTTGGGGGCGGCGTAACACACTCGGAGGACAGCGCTATCCGCTCCCTCCGTTGCGCGAGCTCACAGACGCCCCTGAATGGCTGTAAAGCCGTGATTAATGTCGGAGCACTATGTACCTCTCATCCCTCCCCTCTGAGAGAGCTCGGCCAATCAGCTCTCTCTAGACCTCCGGCTGCACCACCCGGGATTCGAACTAGCGATCTCCGGATGATAGGGCGAGCGCTTTAACCACTGCGCTACTCGGAGGCGTTACACTTTCTTACTGATGTTGAATTCTGATTGGTCACACTGTGAACGCTAGAATTAATGGTAGTATGTGTGTCAAGCATTCCTATGATCTACCCCCCGTCCTGACCCAAATAAAGCTCTACTGAAGAATTAATGATGGAACTCGTAACTGTCTAAAAAACCCTTGAGGGAACCCCCCTGCCCCCTTTTTTCACGAGTATAATGAATTATTCCATTTCCAGATGGAGAGTTTGTTTGGGAGTTTGCCGGAGATGCTGGACTTCCAGAAGGTGTTTCTGCAAACCCTGGAGGAGAGAATTGCCTCGACTCCAGACTTCAGCACACTGGAGACCCCCGTACAATTCAAGGTAGGTCGATGTTCACACGAGCAAGCAGTGAGTCTACAGTACTTTAGCTCACAGGCTTGTGGGCGTGGCCTGTTCAGCATTGTTTTTAGAGCCGATGAGAAATGTTAGTAGCCAAGCGTACATCCTGCAGCCAACTAGCTAAACGCATTAACCAGTCTAAACATTGGTTGTTTCATTTAGTCTTCATACTTAGGATCAGGTTAGGACAAGGGGTAGCTTAGTAGTTAGGACTGGACTACTGGTTGGAAGGTTCTAGGGTCAAATCCCACAGTCACCAAGTTTTCCCTGTTGAGGACCTTGAGCAAGGCCTTTAACCCTCAACTGTTTAGCTGCACAATGACAAAATACAGTAAATGTAATGTAAAGGCAAAACAAGCTAAATGTTCTGCTGCTGAGTTTTATATTTCTTACTTCCTACTGTGAGGCTGTGTATGTCGGAAGATGATGAACCCATATAAGGTGATAAGATTTTCTCAGATTTGAACTGTTTAATAGTAAGGTGTAGCTTTAAGTGCAGACCTGAAGGAACCTCGGGTCATCTGTGTCAATGATCAGTCTGGGAATCGTTCGAGCCGTTTGTCATACCTGATTTGCATAGAATGAATAAAATCTTCATTTAAATGTTGTTAATTTCTATCCATTGAGCGCCAGTAACCAGTTTGATGAATTCAAATGGACTAAAATGGTAAAAAGACTCGGCCTGTTCGTCAGCGCGGGTCGAGTTCTGTTCGAGTCCCATCAGTCATCTGCGTGATTACAAACTAGAACACGCATGAATTTTCTTTTCACAGTTCAGCATGATGTTAATATCACCCTCTCTGAGACTCACAAAGATCTTTTGTTTCTTTGACTTTTGTTCTGATTTGAAGATCATGTCTGAACGTGATGATTAAGCCATCATGGTTTCTCTCTGTCTCTCTCTCTCTCTGTGCTCACATTTAGAAGCTGCTGTTTTCTCTCGGCGGGTCGTTCCTTTACTACGCCGATCACTTCAAACTCTACAGCGGCTTCTGCGCCAACCACATCAAGGTCCAGAAGGTTCTGAAAAGAGGTACTAACAAACACAAGCTCACTGCAGTCATGTTACATCATTGGTGAAAGTCTGAAATCTGTAATATTTCTGTTTTAGTCAACTTTTTTGAGATTTGATTGAGTGCAGGTCCTCAGGCAAAAATAAAAATAAACACCATTTCATATATTTTTCACCACCGTGTCAGTGATTATTTACTGTGACAGTACAAGACATATTGTTAGACCCCTTATTCCACAGCGCTGTTCCATTCTGGTCTCTGATTGGTTGGAAGCTGTTGATTAGTTTTCTGTAATGGTGGGCTCTGAGAGTGGTGCAGCTGCACATATTAGGAGGTTCTTATTCAAATAATAATAATAAAAGAAATTCCACCCTTGTGGTTTAGATGTGCTTGAATATGCTGATGATGTTTTGGGTGATGAAGCTTCAGATACAGGTTCTGCATTAAAAACTAATTTATGCATCATGATGTTCATCTGCAATGCAGTTACATTCTCTGCAGCGTCAAAAGCTCTAGCAGATTCTTTTCTTAAGCTGTAATTGGTAGGTCCATAAATTTTACTAGCAGCTATAAACATGGAGGAGGTCTGATCTATAATAAGGAATTGATCAGTAAAACTGGACCGTACATTAAAACTACGCTTTAGTGTGTAACTAAATATAACTGGATTTGCGCGCGAGAGTGTGTGTGTGTGTGTGTGTGTGTGTGTGTGTGTGTGTGTGTGTGTGTGTGCGTGCGTGCGTGTGTGCGTGTGTGATGTTGGCCTGGTTTCAGACTCGGGCACGCTGCCCAGTGCTAAATGAATGAAAGTGCGAGCTGGACGGCTCATACGTAGGGGGGAGAACTGCACCCTGGCGTCTCTTTAATTTGTCCCATTACAGGATCAGAGTGACATTTCTGTACTCAGGAACAGAGACGAAGCTTTAATGTGTGAGGAACAACCTGGGGCTCTCGTACAGCAGAACAGACTGAAAGAAAAAGTAAAAAGAATAAAACTCACCTTGCTGAAACACCTGAGGCAGGAAAAGTTTATCTTCAGCTAATGTCCTGAAAGTGTGAGCCAGTCTCAGAAACGTCACCGTGACCGTTTTACCTCTAACATTGGGAACTGCTTACTTGCATAGAGGTTAGTAAAGATGCGTCTGCCGCACGTCTCTGAGAATGAGCCGTTACTATGGAACTTACTGTCATGGAAAAATAATGAACACCTTCTCGCCAATCAGTCAAGTCCAGAATTCAGTAGTGCTGCAGGACTACAGGACATTTTGTGAAGCTGCTTTGAGACAATGACCATTGTTAAAAGCGCTATATATATATATATATATATATATATATATATATATATATATATATATATATATAAATAAAATTGAATTGAATATTGACAGAGCGGCGTGATAGTGATCGTACAAACATGTTCAGTTATAACCCTGTGCTAACTGTAATAAACAGACCTGTGAGTTGGCCACGCCCATGCTTTATCATCCTGTTCATAGTGTATGTATGAAATACACACTCACACAGAGATACACACACACTGCCATCTCCTGAGCTGAGCAGAGTGTGTGTATGCGAGTCAGCAGTGTTGGTAATTACACTTTCTCACACACTGCGTCTGTTGTGGCAGAGATGTGCTCGTGCAGCGATAAAGATTGTTTTTTTTTTTTTTTGCCTATGTGTTAATTGCCTGCCAATTACTCTCCCATGTGCGAGTGGTGCGAGTGCTTCGTTAATTGCTCTCACTGTATCTGATGCTCGATGCAGAGAGCCGGCGTTGTTCAGGGACGAGTTCACCATCGCAACATGGCCGCTCTGCTCTCACCTGCCATGAAGCACTTTTACTGCAGTGGTCATAAAAAATAGAAAAAAAAAAGAGCGAGAGAGAGAGTTGGGGGTGGAGGAGGGGGCGCCCCAGAGCCAGGTGCTGCCTCCTTGTGGACGTGTGATGTGTGGCAGGATGGGTACATTCATGTAGCATGATGTGATTATGTGTGCTCAGCTAAAACGGACCGAGCCTTCAAGGAGTTCATGGAGGCGAGGAATCCCACCAAGCAGCACTCGTCTACGCTCGAGTCGTATCTGATTAAACCGGTGCAGAGAGTGCTGAAGTACCCTCTACTGCTGCGAGAGCTGGTGTCTCTGACGGACACGGACAGCGAGGAGCACTATCACCTCACAGGTACGCAGGTGCACTTAGGGCTCACAACAGCATACGGTCGAGAGTTTCCTTCCTGTGTCCTTTAGTGTATTGTTCGATTATATAACCTGTGTGGTTTATTTTACAGAGGCTTTGAAGGCGATGGAGAAAGTGGCCAGTCACATCAACGAGATGCAGAAGATCTACGAGGACTACGGCGCCGTGTTTGACCAGCTGGTGGCGGAACAAAGTGGCTCGGAAAAGGAAGTATGTCCTCATCTCACAACTAATGCTGTAACTTCGTGTTGTAGCTTATGTATGGCAGCTATAAACACTTTGTTCTTGTTTTTCACTCTCTCGATGGTAATAAAACAAAAACAAAAAAACTCCTCTTACTGAGTTACAGCTTTACTGTACCTCTGAATGTCCCAACGCGATGATGCTGGAGACTCAATATAAATATCACATAAACATATTTCTCATTACATAACATATGACCATGCAACCATTAACACCGCTTTTGTTAACGCAAAGTGCTCACAAGTGCAAGAGTCCCAGTGAATGAGCCGTTGCTATAGTAACAGTTTTTTTTTTAAATAAGGAAAGGAACATTAATATAAACCTGCGGCTGCTAGCCGGTGTTAACGTGTGGCTTTCAGTTTACATCACCACTTCATCATCAAAACTGCCAAGATGTAGAGAATTATTACCGCAACAACTACGGATTTTTATTTCATCATCATGTGGTTTAGCGTTCCCACTGTGTACCCTTCTTAATTACATCCCAACCCGATGTTGTATGCAGCTCCGCCCTGAAGGTGTTGTGAGGAAGTGTGAATTTAACGTTTTTTAGTATTTTTTCCCCAAACATCAGGCTAGTTACTCAGCATCAGACATTTGTGTGATGTTAACCAATTACACATTAAACTTTAACCGTGACTCTGAGGAGGGCTTTGGTTGAGTTTAGGTGTTTTTGAGCATCGCTGTGTTTGTGCCTCAGGTCACAGAGATTTCCATGGGAGAGTTTCTCATGCATTCGTCAGTGATGTGGCTAAACCCGCTCCCGTCTCTCGGCCGCATGAAGAAGGAGCCGGAATTGACCGTGTTTGGTGAGTAGCTGCATACGGCACACACATACACACACACATACACACACACGCACGCACACGCACACATATCCACCTTGTCGAATATTGCAGAGAGCTGAACACTTCAGTTCCCCCAGCTCCCCACGATTCCTTGCTGTAAGATTTTGTCTACATCTAAGACCAACAGTAGGAGTGTAGACCAGATCTGAAAATCCTGAAAGTCTTTTAAAAAGTAGATATTTTGTTCCCAATACCCAGGACGTTTTACTTAACAAAAATGTCTTACTTTAAACATTTTAAAAAACAAACCTATGGGCAAAAGTTTGTCTTGGTTTGATGATTGTTGTAAAAATGATATTTATCACAGTTCAAACACTTTGGAGACTCATTTGCAGATGTTGATGTGCAGGAATAAGCTAAAAAGCCAATATTAAAACCCATTTTTTAAAACAAAAGCTAGAAATAAGACACTATGTGGCGCTGTCAGGTTTTTTTTTTTTTTTTTACTGTTAAAGAATTACAGTTTTGATCCAGTTACAGTTATAGTTGTAGAATTAAAAATCAGCCCAGGCTGCAGCTCTAGTGAAGGTGTTGAGACGAGAGATCCATGTAGCACTAAGTGCTGTGTGTGAATTCCCGCTGCGTCGTCACGGTTCATTGAAATCGACATCTTTTCCCTCACCAGTGTTCAAGAAAGCCGTGATCCTCGTCTGCAGGGAGAGCAACAAGCTCAAGAAGAAAATGGTGAGTCTCTACTCTCTACACTACAGTAATTGGATTAGTGCATATAATAATCCTTACTCCTCTCACATGTGTGTGTGTTGGACAGAACGTCCCACGTCCCGCCCACTCTCATGGAGATCAGGACCCTTTCAAGTTCCGCTGGCTCGTTCCTCGTTCCACGTTGCAGGTCCGACTGGGCAACACGGCAGGTGTGAACGCTTTCAGCAGTGCCCCCCCCCCCCACACACACACACACACACACACACACACAGAAGGTATTTATTCCTTGATTATACCACAGTGATTATTTCTGGATTGTGGTTGGTCAGAAGGATTGGAAGCTCTTGTGCTTGTTTTAAATGTTAAAAAGTGTAATTGTTCACATTTAAGAAGAAATTCATATAACATATGGAATGAGTCTGCAGTGTCAGCTCTTTGTAACCACTTCGCTTCTTCATAGATCTTGCAAAATACTCACGTTTTTCCTCAAAGTCTGTCTCTTTTGGATCTTCTTTTGAGTTTATGTGCAGTTGATATAATACCACCACCTACTGGACTGGAGTGTGGAGAAGAAAAAAAAACATCGCTTTGTACAAGACACAACATTTAAACAATCAACAGCACACTTTGAAGTGTTTTAATAATTCCTTTTAATAGTTTTTCATACTTTATAACCTGTACGAAATAAAGCTGCTTGAGACAAATCTGACAAGAGACATCAGTGCTACCGAGTCATCGCTCTAATATGCGAACTGATTCATTCCCTTTGACAGCACAACATGGAGTGTTCTGTTCCTTGTATAGTAGTTACATTTGACTCTTTAAGAACTAATGTTGTAGTTTTTAAATTCATATTCATTGCATATTTTGTTTTCATATTTTAAAATGCTGTAATAATTTTGTCATTCGGCAAAATCAAACAAACACCGATGGGGCATTTATTGGAGTTGCTGTTTTTCATGGCTAAAGCTTGAACTACTGTATGTTGTCATGAAATGAGAAGAATCAGGCAGAAATCAGCTGCAACAAGAACATGTTACTCTGGATAAATGAAAATAAATAAAACCAAGCATGATAAATAACTAATCAAATTAAGACTGATAAATATTCAGCGTACCATTAATATTTATACATAATACAGTAATGTTCAGCGTAACATTAATGTTTAAATACATTTTGATGCTGGTTGTGATCTAAACTCCACCCGCGCTCATCTTTTATTTGCACACAGAGAGTAACTGCGTCTGGGAGCTGATCCACACCAAATCCGAGCTGGAGGGCCGACCTGAGACGGTGTTCCAGCTGTGCAGCAGGTGAGCTACTGAATCATTCGCTTTTCATATAAGGCTGTGATTCATACTTGCCAATACGCTAACCGCGAGCTAACGTCTCCTTCAGCACGCCTGAGAGCAAAGTGAACATGGTCAAGGTGATTCGCTCTGTCCTGAGAGAAAACGCACGCAAAGGGATGCGAGGAAACGAGCGGCCAACTGAGAGAACCTGCAAGGAACATCTCGTTCCTCTGAGGGGAAGCTTACCTTCATCAGCTAAACTCGGTCAGTCTCCCACACTCAATACACACAACACTATATTCTGATATAACCTCCTGCTGTTGCCCAAGGTACAGTATACACACACACTCCCCTTGGAAAGTTGGAAGCTATCGGAGCAGCAAAGCGACCATGTAGTTTTTGGAACACAGCAATGGTTTGTGTGGGTTTGGGATACAAAGACGGCATGTGTTCTAATATTTTTGATCACTTAAAAAAATGCTCTAAATGTTTTTAAGATGTACATGTCAGGAAATGAAGGCTGATCTATTGGCTCATCGAGTATTCATCTTCTGATCTCAAAGCCCGATGTCTTTCACCCTCTTTCATCGTCTGTACCGATTTGGGGCACGAGGCAGCGTACACATTGGACAGGGGGCCAGTCCATCGCGGGGCACATGCACACTCATTCATATACTATGGACAATTTTGGGAACGCCAGTTAGACTAATCCACATGTCTTTGGACTGTGGAAGGAAACCGGAGTCCCCGGAGGAAACCCACCAAGCACGGGGAGAACATGCAAACTCCATTCACACAAAGGTGGTAATCGAACCCAGGCAGGAATTGACCCCGTACGCAACAGCTCAGAGGTGCAGACCTGCAGAGTACCAAAACATGTGAACACTATATTCAGATATAGCCTGTTGTTGTTCAAGGTAGAAAAGTGACTGTGTACACACACACTCCCCTTGGAAAGTTGGAAGCTGTCGCAGCAGCAAAGCTACAAGCGAGTGTGGGTTTGAGACCGAAAGATGAGTCCCAAGCATGTGTTCCAATATTTCTGATCTTGCTCTAATCACTACGCCGTCAGTATCGCCCAGATGTGTTCAGTGTAAAGCAAAAACAAAACGATAAAAATGCTGAACTGCTAAAAATAAATGCCTTTGCTGTTCCAGTAATTTGAGACAGTAAGTGTACATGGGGGTTTTACAGCAATCAAAGGGGCGGGTTGTCTGTTTTAGTTTAGATGTAGACAACATGAATGTGGTATTTAAATGCAACAGTTCCTGCATAAAAGTTGTGAAGTTTGGCAGGTCTGCAGATGTTCTGTTCTGTTCTCAGAGCACATTGTTAGCGCCTTTATTTTCTCTTGACATGTTACATAATGAAGCGACTGCATGCATTTAGGCTTTGTGCTGCACTTAAAATTTTAACTGCGTGTTCCTGACATCCACACGATAAACAATACGACTCCGTTTATGCCTCGGCCAATGTGTGTAGTGCAGCAGGGCGTGGGACTGAGAACAAGAAGCACAAGATATAGTTACACACAATGAGTAGCTTTTAATTTCCTCCACACTGCTGGGTAACTGACTACACACAACCCCGACACCGAATCTGCTACTAATTTGTCCATCAGTTCATATTATTGGTACTCAGTGTGCAGAAAACACACACAGTCATGGCAGATACGGGACCGCGGGTTGTTCTCTCACTTATCTCAGTGTCCCTGTGTGTTTCAGGTTCCTCTCGAACATCCTTGTTATGCCAGAAGCCCATCCACCTCAGTGCTCTCGCCAAAAGTGACACACTAAAGCCCACGCGGTTAGACATTGATGCAGCAAGCGAGAGCAGTGGAGACCCGCCCCCCGGCCCATCATCAGAAGCCCCACCCGCTGACTCCGCCCTCAGACACGGCAGAACGAGGGAGTCCGACATCCTCAGTGACGACGACGGGTTCAGCGAGCGCTCGAACCGCCGTGACCCCACCCGAGGGTCGCTCGAGTCCCAGTTGCACGAGCTGCGTCTGAGTGACGAGGCACGCGTGGAACCCGAAGGTCGTGAAACTAACTCTCCCGAGACACACCCTCAGTTGAGACGGGCACATTTCAGCGCCGTGAGGCGCCGGTCAGCGAAAAGCGAGCCGAGACGCAGCCAGGCGGCGTTGCTGACCATGAGACAGCACAGCCGCTCTCTGGACAGCCCGTCGGAGTCCCCGGCGGTCAGCGTCGACCTGAACACACTACTAGAGAGGGACTTCAGCGTCCACAGCCTCACCTCCGTCATTAACGAGGACTGTTTCTATGAAAACGGTACCAAGAGCAGCGCCACAGCTACGACATCATAGCCATGAATCTGTACACTGTACAACATCTGGGAAAGGAAACTTGAATTCACCTTAACCTTCAGGTCGATTAATGTGAACCGGTTATATAAAGGTGTACTTTATATATTATTATATATATTATTATAAATATATATATTATTTGTGATTTGACAAGATGGGAGCGATATTAATCTCTGATTTTAGGGCACTTGGTGGGGCGGGGAGGGGGGAGTGCTACTCAAACATGAGGATACACTTCAGCGAACATCACTTACTGCACCTTTAATAGCCGGAGCACCATGTGACTCATCTCACTGTACCTCTGCCTACCCTCAGGAACTGCGATCCACATGTTGCATCTGATTGATTTTGTGCCTTTTTTTATGAAGCTGTGCTTTAAGTTTTCGTTTTTATTTGTACAAACCAGGCTCTTTAAAGTGTGCAAGCTTTTTATTATTTATTGATGATAATCTCGTATTCCGTTTTAAATAGGAAGCCAAAGCACAGGTTAAAACTGGATTTATTTTTTGTTTCTGAAAGTAAAAACAATTGCACGAGGTGTGTGACCGAAAGACATGGGTCGTTATGAGATCGGCCTTAATGAGGTGAGACGTACAGAACAGTCATGAAACAATCAGCGCTGAGTGCGAGTGTGTGTGTTACAGCAGGTAACAAAACCATCTTTGTTTTTATAAACAACAAATATGTACAGTATTTTAGCTAATTTAATGGGTATTAACAGTTTATCAATTAGATATTTTAAGTATGTAAAAAGTGCCGTATCTAATAAAGCGATGTGGGCGATTTGTACAGTTGTGCTGCAAAGAGTTTTTTAAAGGAACGATGAATAAAAATGTCTTTTGGTATTCGTCGTATTGACTGTATGGCTGTAATGTAATAAACAAGACGGGTGCACTCGGTCACGGAGATCAAGACAAATGGAAGTGTGTCCGAGCCTGATGGAGCCGGCGTGTGGGCAGAATCAGCGTGGACGCATCTAATGCAGATTTATAAGGTGGTTAATATCCTGATTTTCACTACAGCACACCATTAAATTACTTAGCGAGTTAAACGGCTGGTAATAATGCTGCTGATCTTCCAGCTTCACATTATTCATCCAAAACGTTCATGTTTCTAAAGGACATACGAAGACATGGACGATTACTCCTATATAGATACTTTATTCCCCCCAAGCAGAGGTCCAACAGGAATATTTGGGTAGAAGTGGTGATGAACTAGAAATATATGTGCAGGCATGCAGGTTCGACAACGAGGAAAAGAAACTAACGTGAAGTGCTTCATCGACGGTTTAACTACAGCACATTCAGACACTCGTTCTATATCGCACCTTGTGCTGCACTACACACGCCAGCCGAGCATTAGCTACTCAGATGGCAGACAATATTTTTTTCGGGAACTGACAAAATAATCTGGTTAAGGTAACGAGAAAAGCAAGACGCTGAGCAGACATTACTACTGAGAATTTACCTCATGGTACTGCAAATATTTTGGCAACACCATGTGCTGTCAGAGAACAACTAGATATACAATGATGAGCGTTATCAATGTAACTGTTTTCAAAATATTCTACAGACCATATGTGATGTCTATTTTAAAGATTTTACTGCAGTGAAGCAGATCATCTCACAGGAAAATATTTCTTTGGCAATGAATTTTTAAAAAAATCTACTGTTAGAATAAAATAGAAACAAAACTTGTGATACCTGCTTTTCATACACATTGCACATCCCTGACAGTGAAACTCATCCTTGAAACGTGTATTTATTTACTTCCTGCTGATTCTGTGCGCTGACCTCAGAAGTCTCGACATGTTCTCTACGAAGCTGTTGCCAGAGAAACGTTTTTCTGTGAAAAGCTTGACGCTACGGTGGCGCTTTGTGCTCTGGAGCGATCACGCTGCGGCTGTCACTTTGCTATATGACAGCAGTACAAAGTCTAAACTCTTCTGAGCAGCTCTGAGGACGAGAGATATTTTCAGGTCTGAGTCTGCGTGTGATTGCACTGAGGATTAACAGGCACGTTTTATCTTTGGTATCTTTTGAAAAATACATGAACTGAGCTGCAGTCTTTCAGCTTTGTGTTTCAGCAGTTTATTAAATAGCACAGATAATTAAAAAATAAAATACATCATTTTACCTCCGACCCATTGTTTATTCTAAACTCAACACTGTAGCAAGGATGGACAGGTGTAAAGTGTTCAGTAAAAACGTCACCACTGGGGGCACCGTCTTGTGTCCCAGGGTGACCGTTAGCGTCTCTCTCTCTTTATCCGTCTGTGGCTCTGACGTTTCTGCCTCAGCTCTTCTCTGAAGTCGTAGCTGCACAGTGAGGGATTTTCTCGGCACAGCCGGCTGTAGGCGTCGGTTAGAGCTCTGAACTGGCTGATGGCGAGGTCGGCAGGACGGACAGTCGGGTCCACGTCGGCGCGCCGCAGAAGCTGCTCGGTCATCCTGAGTCGTTGAGCCTCGGGAAACAACATCCTGTACAAATAAAGCGGTAAAACATCGTGTGTGGGTCAGGTAATGAAAAAAAGAAAGAAAGAAAAATAATGCCATGCCAGAATCTCTAATGAGCTGCTATTACACAACATTCTGACCAATCAGAAGCCAGAACTCAGCAGCACATGACCAGGAGTTCAAAACATTGCACAAGAAACAGAATATAGTGTGCAAAAGTTTTCATCTCCCTCTTTCAGTGTGCAACAAAAAAATCATAAGCTGTAAAGCCCACACACAGCCTTTACAACCGCCTCCAGCCGCGTTTAAACCTTGTTTTGTCGCAGTTTCCTACGTTTCATTTTAGCAGTGATTAAAGCTGCTGTAGTGACATACAGATATACAACTGAGTAATGAAAGGAACTCGGCGAGTTGTTGTGTTCTGTGCTCTGACTTTAATGAGAGAAAGTTTATAACTTTAGCTTGTTATTTTCTGGGATTTGTGATCTGATGCCTCATGCTGCCTTCTTTAAACCAGGACAGTGCAGAACTACTTAAAAAAATCCTGTAGTTTGTAGTTTTATTATTATTATTTTTATTAATAAAATACCGTAGAAGTATGTTTTAACTTTCTTCCAGTTAAAATAAAATAAAACACACAGATCAGTCACAGCATTAAAGCCACTGGCAGGTGAAGTGAGAAGTGCTGATGATCTGGTTACAGTGTCACCTGTCATGGAGCAGGATTTATTACGCAGCAAGTGAGCAGTCAATTCTCCAAGGTAACATGTTGAAACCAGGAGAAATGGACAAGTGCAAAGGATCTGAGTGGCTCTGACATTTGTGGGGACTAGAGGACTGGCTCAGAGCGTCTCTAAAACAGCAGGACGTTTCCACTCTGCTGTGGTTGGGACCTCCCACAGGTGCTCCAGGGAAGGAGGAAAAAAAGGGAACCTGTACACGATGGTGTTGTGGTTAGTACTTTCGCCTTGCAACTCCAGAATCCGCGTTCGATTCAGTGCACACAGTCCCCGATGCAGGAGTTTGCATGTTCTCTCCGTGCTTGGTAGGTTTCCTCCGGGTACTCCAGTTTCCTCCCACAGTCCAAAGACATGAGATTAGGCTAACTAGCGTTTCTGGGAAATGGTTTCGCTCGTTTGCATGTGGGAGAGTTTTCAAATGCAGTGCACATATTTATAGGTGTTTGGTTAATCCGAATGAAAGTTATTTGAAACCCAGTAGTTAAGAGTCATGACTCAGGCAGAACACCAAACCTGGGACTTTAAAATATGGAGTGTGACCTGATGGCAATGATCCCTTTCGGCAGGATGATGTGCACTAACACACTGCACACATCGGTCAGGAACACGACGACGAGTTTGAGGCGTTTACTCGACTTCCAATTTCCCAAATCTCAATCTGATCGAGCATCTGTGGGATGTGTTGGGCAAATAAATGCAAGGCATGGCGGTCCAACCTTGCAACATACAGGACACATACAGCAGCGCACCTAGTGGAGTCGAAGAGTCACTGCGGGTTTGGTTACACAAGGGGAACACCACAATATTAATGGCTTTAATGTTATGGCTGATCGGTGTGTGTGCAATTATACATGCGGGATAAACTTTTAACACTATGTATAGAGATGGTGGGATATTAAAAAAAAAAAAAGTTTTAAATGTATATCTACATTTACATGTACATCTGAAGTGGAGAAATGCTGCAGTTCCTCTATAATCCTGCAGGTGGTGCGCACTTAACTATTCACACAGCTCAGCATCCTGTGTGGTAGGATTGGTTAGAAGAACTGTAACAAAATCGGAAGAAAATACTGAATCGGGACATTTACAAATTCGTGATACTTACAGAACCATAATATGAACTGAATGAGGTGGATTTAAGATTTTGAGATTCTGCATCAATGTACAAACAAAATTAGTATATATTTTTTTATAATAAGTTTGGCCAAAATATTCAATTCAATAACACAATCAAAAGAATTATTTAAGTTTGTATGAAATGTGAATGTGTATGAATCAAAAAATGGTCAGACAGTCCCTGATGAGCAAGCTGAGGGCGACAGTGGCAAGGAAAAACTCCCTGAGATGGCAGTAGGAAGAAACCATGAGAGGAACCGGACTCGACAGGGAACCCATCCTCATTTGGGTGAAACCTATTAGTGTTTATTCTTTTTTAAAAAAAGATGCGTTTTCATGAAGCTATTGTATTTTTAAAAGACAACAATGAGGTTTTAAAAACACCAAGTGGTCATAGTGACCAAAAATAATATGGGCTTTACAGCAACTGAAACACAAACACATTCCGATGCGTACTGTACTGCACATATCGGCACCTGGACCATGAGATGCCTACAGATTTCTTCCCCTCATTACAGTGCAGCTTTTTCACTCAGGTTGATTCTTCATCATCCCTGACAGCTCTGTGACTCATAATCACTGCTATTATTGTGAATGTGACACAATAATAAAACCAGGCTTATTAGTCTAAGTATAAGCTAATGAGTAAGTTTTGTGTCTTATGAGTAAGGAGATGTTATAGGTGAACAGGAAGGTGTTAGTCATGCAAACAAACATTTATTAAGTACAAATCTAAAAATGCAGTGGAGGAGAAGGAGAGGAGAGAAAGTGCAGAGTGCATACTCGAGTCCTTTGTGGCAGTGCTTCCTGCGGAACTGAAAGACGTTCTTGACCACTTTCTCCACGAGCTTAAAGGGCTGCTGGATGTGTGGCTGAGCCAGAGGAGTGAAGTGTACCACCCCCACGTCCACCTACACACAAACACACACACACACAAAACACATAGAACACATGAGTGTGGAGAACACAATCACAGTGAGGCATGACTCCCACGCGCACACACACAGGGAGTGAGGGAGGGATGGAGGGCGAGTGATGGACAGATAGCTGGAGGACAGAGTGAGTGGTAGAAAAGGAAGGCAGTGACGCAGCAGTTGCCACAGTAACACCTGTTTGAAAGAGCTGCGAAAAACAAAAGAACGACTGCTAAGAGTCTCCTCAAAATCAGACACGAGAAACGCTGCGATGTTTTTACCTCCAGCAAACCAGGTGCAGGAACGTTCTCGATGGATTTGATGCTGGGATTTGTGAGGGGGTGAATCAACATTCAGCCTTGACTCTCTCTCTCTCTCTCTCTCTCTCTCAATTCCTCCAGTCAGCACTAAGCTGATATGACAAACTGTTGAAGTAACCACGCCAGAGCAGAGCAGAGCAGAGCCGCGCTCCTCCTCAGATCTCCCTCACTGTTTCATTTTTTTCTCCTTTCCGAGGCACGGCTTGTTTTCTCATTGTGAGCAGAAAAAAAAGGAACCGTGCACAACGAGCGAGCGCTTGAGCGGAGGAGTGCACATTTCTGGATCTTCTCACTCGTGAATGAAGAGCACCATATGGGCATTTTTTTTGTATCGTTTCTTTCCGGTGGATAGATTGAGGAATAACCAACCTCAGGACGCAGGAAAAAGACGGACACGGACATGGTAACGTCAAGACGACCGTCATCAACTCCATCTCAAACAGGTAGGTCTGCAGGTTTCCTGCTTCTCTCCACAACCGTGTTGTGCGCTGCTGAACGAGGGAGGCGATTCATTTTCATTCCAGCCTCCAGCTTTAATTTGTGTTGGCACGATGAGAATTTGGAAGGGATGAAGAAACATTTAATTAGTCTGTAGAGGAATGAAAAGAACACAGCCGTGGTAAGTGCCTTGCTGTTGATTCGGTGGCTCACGTCCGCGCCGGCTCGTTATTAACTTTTGCATGCTGCAGTGATGCAGGATTCACTCCATGAGCTCTGCACTTCTCCTTACAACTTACATAGGGGATGCAAAGCATCACACACACACACACACCGGCGGCATTGTTTCTTTAATTAGGAAACGACACATCAATAAAATCAATGCTCATTTAAAGAGCCGTTTCTGCATCAACCAGAGCAGTAAAGGCAGTTCCCTACCTCCTATAGAGTCAAGAGTCTTTCTCCTGTACTGGATTACACAATATATATTCTGTAGGCGTGTGTGTGTGTGTGTGTGTGTGTGTGTGTGTGTGTGTGTGTGTTGGGGATTGAGGAGATTCTGCGACGATACTATATGCAGCAGCATTTCCGCCATTTGTACAGTCACAGTCACTTTGGAGTGTGATTTATGACACAGCAGCTTCATGGCCTCTCTCTCTCTTTGTGGTGATATATCCTTCTCTCGCCATTAATCCTCTCTTGATAACCTGGGCACATGAAAAACCTTCATCTTAAATCAATGCTGCGCTGCCATCACTGCCTTTACAATATTCTGCATTGAAGTCATCCATAACTCTGAGAAGGACTCATTTACTCTGCCTGAGACATTCTCTATCTCTCTCAGTTTAATTCAGTGTCCTTCAACAATTATTAGTTCGTTACATTAAGGATTTAGTTTCATCCATAGACTTTACATCTTAGTTCATAAAACTTCATTCACTTCATTTCCTTATGTTCTTTATAAAGGTTTTTTTTTAAGAATGTAATTTTAAGGAAACAAAATAACAAACGTAAAAAAACACAAAAGATTCTTCTTCTACCACAGTGCTGCTGAATTCTAGATAAACATGCGGATTCGTCTCGGTAAACATAAACGGGTTAAAAAGAAAATGAGAAACTAATTAAATGAATTGCGTAATATTAGTGGAAGGAGTCTCTAGTGTCAGTGCTTTGTAACAGTCAGAAAGAAAGCTGTAAGTTTTTTTTCTATCTTCACACTTCTTTCTCTTTGTGTTTTTTTCAATAACAAGTCAAGCTTCATTTCTTCGATTCTAATAATTTTTTTATTCCACAACCACACACAGCAGGATATGGCATGACAAGCGTGTTACTGCTGTCCATATTTTTCTAATGAATAAAAATGTAACAGTAGGCAAAATGCCGTGGTATAAGAGGAAGAAAACACTTCATGACATGCTGCTAAAGAAAGGAAAACAACAATGAAGAACAAAAGTAAATTAAAAGCACTCACATGAACACCTATTATCTATAAATGACCATGTGCATTGTGTTTTTCGCCTTTCCTACATATTTCCAGTTAAGGGAAAAAGTCACAGAGCGCTAAAAAGAACTAAATGTCCAAATGCCGAGTTAGTGCTTTCTGAAAGCTCCAGTAATGCAGCTCGTCCACTGCAGCGGATTCGCTGAACAAACACTTCCTCCTTTTACAGGGTGCAATTACTTTTGCCTTGGTTATACAACTACTCATACTTAATTTCAGGATTTGTTTGATATCTCTCATTACCGTAAAAATTACAAAGTTTGTTAAAAGACTTTGTTAAACTGGTGTGTACTTGAAATAAATGTTTAAAGTTAAGAGTGTAAACCGTGTATAAAACGCTCAGTAGCTCATGACGTGAAGCTGATCAATCGAGGTCACATTAGTGAGTATCTTTATGCATTATACATTATAACTATCTCAGGACCAGAAATCAGACACACTAAAAACTGTTTTTAACTAAAAAACACACCGTCATAAACACTTGAGTTTCTTGTGTAAATGCTTCAGAAACAGCACACAAAGGAATTGTTTCATAAATAATTGAGGCCCAATTTCTCAACCATTATAAATTATACAAATTACTTTTACAGATGTGCTTTGGCTTATGAAGCGATTACATCATAATGGACCCACATGGTAAGTTGATAACGCATTTCATACTGAACATCACAGCTTAACCTGGTGCCCCTTAAACCTGTATGTTTACTTTGAAAAGGTTGAGCATTTCATGTTATTTACGCTGGCAACGCTGCCGAGTATCAGTGGTTTACACTCATGATCATGTGACTGACTGGGAGCTGTGGAGCATCACAGCATATTGCTAGTCTGAGAAATAAACCAAATTAGCACAGTTTCTGCATGTCTATAACCATAATGAGCAGAAAAACACTTGTACAAATAAATGCACAAAAATACACTCGCCAGCCACATCATTAGGTACCGTATACCAGATTTCATGTATTCACTTGAAGCTTTGATTACAGCACACTGTGGTGGCTAGTTCTTGTCTGAAAATGATTCCTCATGCTCCCAGAACCACTCTTTCACAATTTAAGTCCTGAAATCGTGCTATAATGGAAGGAAAAACTCGATAAATGTGATAACCTGATGGTCATTCAGTGCATCAGCTGACTTAATTTTATTGCCACATAATGTTGCTGAGTATTGTTGGTGACCATATCTATCCCTTTATGACCACAGGATAATGCGCTATATCACTAAAATTGTCGCAAACTGTTTTTTTTTTTTTTTTGTGAAAATTATAATGAGTTCGCTGGACTAAAATGGCCTCCACAGTCACCAGATCTCAGGCCAATAGAGCACCTTTGGTACAGAGTGGAACGAGAGATTCCTATCATTGATGTGCAGCCAACAAATCCACAGCAACTATCAAACTAACATCATCTCAATATGGACAACGATCACTAAGGAACATTTTCATTATGTAGTTTATTCTATGTTAATTATACTGAGTCCAACTCGGCACTAGCATGTTGTACTTAATGAAAGGGACGATACGTGTACACAATTCTGGGAGCAAATATAAATAATTCATGACGGATCCGGTCCAATAATAGTAGTACAAATCATTCCTGGGCCATGATTCCACCAAATTCACACTCTCTCTAGTTAATAATCTCTACATCACATTCACATAATCCTCAGGGTCCACTCATCCATTTTCGCCTCCAGCCAGTAGAGAGTGTGAAGAGGAATTTGTCATTTTTGTTACTGGGAATGACCAAAGTGAGGTGGAAATCCCCAAAGACTACAAAACCAGCATTCTTGAACCGAACAATTCAGTATCCAGCAGAGAAACATGGGAACTGACGAGTGTGAGAACATACTGCTGCATAAATCATAATGGCGCATCCCAAAGACGCGCATAAATACTTTTGCTGTAGTGGATGGAAAAAGGAGGGATGTGCTGCAGTTCCTGCTGCTTTGCAGAAGGAAAAATAAATAAATAAAAAGTACTGCCTGAGTTCCAAGACCACCCGAAGGCATGGAGGAGAAGCGAAAGTGTCGCCTGATATCTGCAGATCTCAGCTGAGATACGTTTCTAAGAGAAACTTGAAGCGAGGAGGAGTTAAATAGAAGTGACTTTTTTAAATGAGAAAGTGAATGAAATGTTATTTACGAGTGCGATGTGAACTCAATATTTGAAAATACAGGATTGCACAATAAAACAGGCAACAAATAGTGACGCATTTGCATTTATATTAACAAGGACGCTCGACTGGTGTGGACACTGAAACAAGGTCGTTTTGAGGGCGGTCTCGCTGACGAGCTGCATGTTCAGCTAAATCTGTTGAACTTAAAAGGTTTTGATGCGAGCGACAGCATGCAGTCACGTCCTGAAAATAAAGCGAATGCAAATTGGACATAAAACTACTAGATGGCATCAAGAGAAAGGATCACAATGTCCAGTGAAGCCTTGGAGAAGAGGTGATAAAATCAGAGCAGCAAGCTTTTAATATCACTGCGTGCCTACACACTCCCCTGGTGCATGTTAGCCGTTTACTTCACTTCCATTTATTTATTTATTTATTTGTTTGTTTGTTTTGATTATTTTCCCTACATTCGCAGCATCCGCCCTTACTGTAGGTCACAGCTTCACAACTGTATCAGGGCAGGAGATTTTCACCAACTGTTATTTATACTGTTATTCATGCAAATAAAATAAATGTACAGAATATAGGAGTAGTAAAATTAACAGTGTTTAATTACTTACTTCTTTTGATTGTGTAAAGCTGCTTTGCGACAATGTCAATTGTTAAAAGCGCTATTACAAATAAAATTTAATTAAGTATCATTATTATTATTCCGATCATTATTATTAGTAGTAGTAGTATTAAAAACTTTCATTATAATTTCAAAACATTTTAGACCAGACTGCAGTGATGTTGGCATTAAATATGTGAATATACCCTATAAGGACTCATGTACAATCTACAAATTGTGTCTATCTGTAGTGATTTGTGACAATATATTTTTAATCTTTAAGTAAAAGCATCATCAGTCAGTATTTATACCAGCTGAGTACAGTATTTGTTCTGACAGTAGACCTAGGATTTATACTAATTACTATTTTCGGGGTTTGGGGAATTCAGAAACGCTGCCTTAGGTGTTTCACAGTGAAAAAAACAAAATGTCAGCCGAAAAACAGACATTGTTTGCGCCGCTGAAACCTGAGAACGCGTTAAGTGAAGGTCAGCAGAACAGAAGGAACGAGTGTGAGCTGTTGCTAGGGCCTGTGTTCGGTTTACTACATGTATTGATTCAGGATGAGTATAATGGCAATGAGCAAGGCGCTGAAGGCTCAAGCGACCGGCCCAAACAACACAAACACACACGTGCTCCAAGTCAAGTAATGAAGTTAAAGCTAGCTGCAGTACGTTGGTCATGCTGTCCGTTAGAGATAAAGCTCACTCTGGGCTAATTTTATTTCTCTCTGTCCTCTTTGTCATTCATGAATCAAGGTCATATAAACCGCCTCCTCTGCGGAGGGGAAATGGAAAAGGGGAGGGGGCTATGGCTCAGAGTTCAGGTCTCTGCTTTATAAAAGATATTCATGTAAACGGTGTGTGAGACTCAAATTAAACTGAACTGAGCTCACCTGGACCAGTAGAGAAAAAGGTGGCAGGTCCAGACACTGACTGAGCATCTCAAACATCTGGACAGATGAAAAATCGATGCAGCTAAGAATGTTGCATTCATAGCATCAGGCCACGTCAAGAGCATCATATCTGTGCGAAGAAGAAAAAGAATTGATCCATTGCTCAGTGGTCCAGAGTCCTCTTTTCAAATGAAAGGAAATTTTGGTAATCTGGAGTCTGGTGGAAGAAAGGAGAGGCACAGAATCCAAGTTAAGTGCAGTGTAAGTTTCAATAGTCAGTGATGATTTGGGGTGCTAGGTCATCTGCTGGTGTTCGTTCACTGTAAATGTTGGTTCACTATGAAGTCCAAAGTCAATGCAGTCATCTTCCAGGAGATTTTAGGGCACTTTATGCTTCTGTCAAGCTTTATGGAGATGCCGATTTCCTTTCCAGCAAAACTTAGCACCTGCTCACAATGGCAAAACTACCACTAACTGGTTTGTCGACCATGATATTTCTGTGCTTGATTAGCCAGCCAACTCCCCTAACCTAAGCCTCAAAGAGAATCTAAGGGCTACTGTCAAGAGGGAGATGAAAAACACCCAACCCAACAATACAGACGAGCTAGCCAAGCAACCTGGTCTTCCAAAACGCCTCAGCAGTACCACAGGCTGCATGCCTGCATGTCATATCGCAGGGATGCAGTATTTCTTTTAAAGGAGCCCTGACCAAGTACTAAATGCATAAATTAACATAATTTTCAGACGTTGGACAATTCTTTATTGTACATCCTTTTTTGATTGGATTTTGGAGCAATGGAAAAATGGTATTTCAGAGCGATCGGTGTGGCAGGGGAACCAATCATGGGGAACCCATCATGCTAAGTGGTCACTGTACAAGCCTCTGGAGGAAGTATTATGACCTGGGATGTTTTAGTTGGTCAGATCTAGAAGGTCACTTTTAGTTGGTCATATATAGACACACACATACACACAGGAAAATATATTTCAGTTTCAATGTCCTATTTAGTGTTGGAGGTTCCATGGCTAAATTTGAGGAGCCTGGTGGCCAATCTTCATTGATTGCACATTCCACCAGGAAGAGCAGCATGTGAAGGTTTAATTAGCAGAGTAATAGTTTTGCTTAAAATACTGCAATGCACACAACATTGTGTGACGCATCAGAGTTCCAAAGAGGACAAATTGTTGGTGCTCGTCTCGCTGGCGCATCTGTGACCAAGAGCTACGGTATCCAGGGTAATGTCAGCATACCACCAAGAAGGACGAACTACATCCAACAGGAGTAACTGTGGACGCAAGAGGAAGCTTTCTGAAAGCGCGTCCAGGTGCTAACCTGGATTGTATCCAAAATATATAAAACCAAAGCTGCCCGACTCACTGCAGAATTAAATGTACCCCAACTCTCCTGTTTCCACCAAATCTGTTTGTCGGGAGCACCACAGGGTCAATGTACATGGCCAGGGTTGTGGACAATGTGACACATATACAGTATTGTTCTCTGATGTGTCCACCTTCACTATTTTTCCCCACATCCAGGAGAGTTACGGTGTGGAGAAGCCCCAAAGAAGCGCAACACTCAGACTGTTGCATGCCCAGAGTGAAGCATAGGGGTGGATCAGTAATGGTTTGTGCTGCAATATCATGGCATTCTCTAGGCCCAATACTTGTGCTATCTTGTCGCGTGACTGCCAAGGACTACCCAACCATTCTGGAGGACCATGTGCACCCAATGGTTCAAACATTGTATCCTGAAGGCTGTGCCGTGTATCAGGGTGATAATGCACCTATATATTTTATATACAGTCGAACCTTGGATTACGAGCATAATTTGTTCCGGAAGTGGGCTCATATTCCAAAACACTCATAAACCAAATCATCATTTCCCATAAGAAATAATGAAAACTCAAATTATTCATTCCACAGACCCAAAAAATAAATACATAAAAATAATTAATACAATCTATAAAATGAAAATAAAACAAATTAATCTGCACTTTACCTTTAAAAAAAGTGCGCGCAGGCGCCGTGTGTGTGTGTGTGTGTGTGTGTGTGAGTGTGTGTGGAATTAGCCCCTTCCCTCGCCTCGTTTTACACAGTAACACTCCTCCTCCCTCTCCCCACCTCGCTTTTTAGGTTTAACAACAAACAAACACACACACACACACACAACAGAAACACCGTTTTAACAGGAAAAAAAAATCTCTCTGAGACTGGCATGAGCGTATATTAACGGACTCACTTTTTAAGTTTCACAACAAACGTATAAACACAGCAGAAACACCGTTTTAATGGAAAAAAGCGAGACTGGCACGAGCGCATCACGTAAGTTTCACGTAAGTTTCACAACAAACGGACACACAAACTCGGAAACACGTTTTGACAGGGAAAAAAGAAATCTCTCTGACCTGGCGTGAGCATACTAAGGGAATCACTGCTGTAAAGTAAAAAAACAAACAAAAAACAAATGAACCAGCACCTTACCTTTGAAAAGAATCGAGACAGAAGAGTTTCTGTGTGGTTGTGAAGTCGGGGAGGGGGTGAAAAGGCGAGAGAGCGTCTGTGCGTGTGTGTCGGTGTCAAATTGCGCGCATACACTCATAAGAGACAAGCAGAGTTTCTGTGTGTTTGCGAAGCCGTGGGGAGGGGGAGGGGGGACGGGGGGAGGTGAGAGAGTGACGCTTGGTGTCAAAATAAGAGTCGCATGCGTGATACATGATACCCGGCGCTCGTAAACTAATACTTGCTCGGTTTCCGAATAAAAATGTATAAAAAATCTTTGCTTGGTTTGCGTTAACGTGGTTTACGAGTGTAAACGTGCAACGTGGTTTACGAGTGTGGTATATGGGCTACAAAGAAGATTCTTCATCAATGGAAACCTCAAGGCCACTGGATATTTGAAAATGCTACATGATGATGTGTTTCCCTCTTTATGCACTGAAGCTGGCACGTTCCCTGAGTTTTTCCAGCAAGATGGTGCATCACCACATTATGGGTGTCAGGTCCGAGCATTCCTAGATGAACAATTTCCTGAAAAGTGGATTGGTCGTCGTGGGCCAGTTGAATGGCCCTCAAGGTCTCCCGATCTGACCCCCTTAGACTTTTATCTTTGGGGTCATCTGAAGGCTAATGTGCCACAAACAGGATGTTAATATCACCAACCATTCCCATTTTATTAAGGTGTATCCATATAAATGGCTCACATACCTATATACCTATATACGCACGTGTGTTTGCATACATACTGTGTGTGTAAACCCTGCTTAACACATTCACAAACATGTAAATCAAACAAAAATAATACTTGTGTTAATTTTTTTATGTATAGTAATAGCTCTGTGTAACAGTCCAAAGCAGGGTTGCCAGATTGGATTAACTTTTACAACAAATGTCACTTTTTAAATCCACGCAAACTAATTATGAACTAATTAAACAAATAATTATTTTCAATATTCAATATTCTTTCTACATCTATAGCTTTTTGTAGCTGGCGGGGGGGGATTAACTCAACATGGCAACTGAGTGCTAACACTTTCAGTATGAGCCTGAGCTATAAAAAAGCAAAACAGCAGAGGGTCCGTTTCGGCTGCGCTCGCGGTGGCGATGACGCAGATCTGAGGAGGTGTGTGTAAAGAAGACAGAGAGCGCGCGAGCGAGAGAGCGATCAGGGATGTCCTCTCCTCTCCTGCTGCTGAAGAGAATATGGATGCTGTATCTGTGCGCTTTAAACCCGTAGCGCTGCTCATACCGCGTGTTTTTGTTGTGTTTGCGGTGTGCGTGTGTATGTGCGCGCGCGCGTGTCGTGCTGCATCAGCCCGAGGTAAGGATGCATTTAAAGCCTCATGTTGTTTTCCTATAAACAAAATCATTCACCTCAGCTGCATGCTTCATTTAATCATTTTGAACTCCAGACACGTAGCAGCAGCGTGTTTCAGCCTTTAGAGCTTTTTAAATGACATAACTAAATAACTGCATATAAGAGCTGTACAGTTACTTTATTTGATTACATGGCTTGTATGCATGGGACCCTCTTGTGCACCTTTTTTAAAAATGTTTATCTCGTCCCCGTTTAGGTACGCTGTATATTTAAAAAACGGCATTTCTCTCTTGATGGGCAGAAAAACAGCCACCAAAATGATCAGGGTGTCCCTTTACTTTAATGAGCAAGACTCTATCGTTCATCATCCTTTGTTCCTGGTGAGGGAAAAGTGCCGAAGGGGGAGGTGGTGGAGGAGGCGGAGGCGGAGGAGGAGGAGGCGGCAGTGGACTCACACCATCACTCACTCAGCTCTCTCTTTATTTCCTCAGGAAGGCGCTGGTGCTGAAGAGAACAAGACACCTAGAAGAGCGCCCATGTGAATGGTGTCCAGGCAGACGGATTGGTCAAGATGGCGTCCACAGGCACGCAGATCTTCGGCTTTGTGCTAGCCTTGCTAGGCATCCTGGGCATCACGGTGGCAACACTGCTTCCCAACTGGAAGGTGAGCGCAGATGTGGGGTCGAGCATCATCACCGTCATCTCACAGATGCAGGGCCTGTGGATGGACTGCACCTGGTACAGCACGGGAATGTTCAGCTGCACGCTCAAGTACTCCGTACTGGCACTTCCTGCATACCTGCAGACGGCGCGCACTACCATGGTGCTGTCCTGCGTCCTGGCTGCACTCGGGCTCTGCCTGGCGTCGCTCGGGCTTAAGTGCACGCACTGGGGTGGCGGTAGGAAAGCAAAACGTCACGCTGCACTAGCGGCTGGAGCCTGCTTCGTAGCCTCTGGGTTCTTGTGTTTGGTGCCTGCGTCTTGGTACACCAATGAGGTCATCTCCAGCTTTTTGGATGCCAGTGTACCTGAGAGCAACAAGTTTGAACCGGGCGGTGCGGTCTATGTCGCGTTCGTGTCGTCTGGTTTGCTTTTGGCCAGCGGCTTCATCTTCTGCCTGTCGTGTCCAGGCAAGCGCCACGGCCCTCAGGATCTCGTCCTGCTGCCTCCGGATAAACTCTTACTCCAGCAGCAGCAGCAGCTTCTCCAGCAGCAGCATTTAGACCAGCTCCAGCACCAATACTGCACTCTCTCACCTCTGGATAATAAGACGGGTTACAGCTTGCAGGACTACGTGTAACGGAAACAATGACTTCGACACACTTGTTCTCTCTTTCTCCTCTTCTACAAGCACAAAATGGCAGAGGATTTCCCAAAGTTTCAGCAAGGACAAGTCGTGCACAAACTGATAAGCGATGTCGGAGTGAGCAGACAACAAATAAAATGTTGATCTCCTGTATCTGAGCATACTACACATTTCCAGGGGAGTGAATTAGTTAGACTGAAATCCCCTCCAGACATAACTAGGGGTGCATCGATACCGAATAACGAGTAACTGCCTTAGTATCAACCAACAGGTGGCGCCGAGGAACACTTCCTTCGGCGATGTTTATGCTTCCCCGGTAAAATTGTGGCCATAAAAAGACACGTTCATGCACTTACACTACTAGACTAGTTCTTTATAACATCAGCTTTTAAATGGTGTGAATTAGCTAGCTACAACAGTTAGCATGTTTTGTTCAAGCGTCTGCACTAAATAATGTACGTTTGTGTGTCATTGCATCAAAATTCCTTGCCTGGTAGCGTTGTGCTGTTATTTAAAGAACTGTTATTTTTCACGTATCTAGCATAATCTAAAAAAGAATTTTTTTTTGCCTTGCGTTAAACTCCATGTGTTTATGAAAATGATGTAGTTCCTCCTTTTCTCAGAATGGCTATATAGCAGGTCAATCCATTCCATCTATTGTTACATGCACTAGGATTACGTCACATAACGTCACCTGGTATCTTTGGGACATGCCTTTTACGAGTAAACAAACGGCGTGGTGGACCAATAATACCAGTCGGTATTGATGCATCCCTAGACATAAACCCTTCCCCAAAGATTAGAAACAAAAAGCAATCAGTTAGCTGCTAACGATGTTTCCGTAACGTCTGCTCGAAGTAAGATGGCAATACGTCCCCTAAAGCAGAGGATCTCAACCTTATTCCTGGAGGACCTTGTGGATTGTAGTGGTTTAGTGTTTTCCCTGCTCTACCACACCCACCTCAATTAAGGGGAAGCTGTTAATTAGTTATATCAGGTGTACCAAGTGCTGAGAAGCCGTAACATTTACATGGGCAGTTTTCCTCCAGGACCAGGGCTGAGAACCACTGCCCTAAAGGCAATAGTGTGATAAAACCAGTTGTTGTTTTCCCTCGTTTTCTTTTGCCCTGTCCGTTTGAGTAATAGTGGAACTAATGAAATCTCTTGTCTTATTTTGTTAGCTGATAGGATGATGGAATGATTGATACGATAGTTGCCTCAGCATGCTGTTCGGAGCCTGCGCATAATGCAGCGGAATGAATGCCTGGTAGAGACTTGAGTTGTAGCCACATTGCCTGTGCCTAAACACCAGAGAAAAAATATATAGAACATTATAGCCAGCCAGTTGAATTTTGGGTTTGGGGGGGGTTGTGATTAGAGAGTGTCTGCTGGGTCTGGAATGATACCACACACACACACACACACACACACACACAGAACATGTCTCGATGTGTGGTATGTTTTTTTTTTTGGTTAGGCTTGCTCAGTGCATGCTGCTTTCTGCTTTATCTATCTCTCTCTCTCTCTCTCTCTCTCACACACACACACACACACACACACACACACACACACAGTTAGTTGCATGGTGTGCTATTTTTTTTAAACCCACGTCAATAATCACTGCTATGGAAACCGAATCCTGCACCCAAATATGTGTATGTGTATCTGGAGGTCTATGTGAATCAGTGAGCTAGAGAGGAAACAGTGTGTGTGTTTGAGTGTTCGGCTGTTTAAAAGTCCACTCGGGTTCATTCAGAAAACCTAAGACTCCTCCAGGACACACTCGGGTGCGAGAATATTACAATATTCTAACGAGGTGGAATTTTCATAGCAGTGCCGCCGCCGCTGATAACGATGCTTGGCACCGACGCATTTTCTCTCCCTTCATGATTTTGGGCCGGTTCCCTTTAGCAGTGCATCTGCCGTCAGATTTGCACCAGCAGGAGCTCGTTCTTCATCTCAAGCTCCAGTGATTTCTCAGCGCCACCCTCATCCTCATCCTCATCCTCTCACACAGCCCTCATTCCCGGCGAGTCCATATGCGAAGGTGTGAACATGGCTAACAAGATAACGTTGGCAAAAGAAAATCTAGTCAAGGGGTTTTACGCTAGTTATATTACAAAAGATTTAGCAGAGAATTATCAACTATAGTCACTACCATAAATGAGTGAGTAAATACTGGCACCCCGTTTCTAGTATGGATGCTACCATGGAATAAGGGGGAAAAAAAAGCTATCTTCACTGCATCGACCCCATCACCATCATTTCCTGATGCTTTAATGACACAGGAGTGTGTGTGTTCGCTCGTTGAGCCTTCGTGATCGCCGTGCCTTCTCGCTCTGCTGAGACAAGGAATTTATTCTATGTTGCTCTGAGCTGGCAAAGCGAGCCCTGGCACTGATGGATGGCACAGTGCGTTCTTCCTCTCGAGCAGATTCCCACAGGCGAGCAGATGGCTCTGCCCAGCTTCTCCCTCCCGCAGGCATCCGTGGGCGTGCTGAGTGGGCACGAAGATGCCCTCCTGGGGCGGATTACTCCACCCCTTAGCCCATGGTGCCAGCGCTCACACTATAATGGCTAGCATTACACAATGCAATATTTTTTTTCTTTCTGTTGATCTGCCCGTACACTGCCATTGTTTCAGCTGTGAATGTGCCAAATCCATATATAAACACACACACACACACACCTTATATGTACTGTTATTTAATGTAAAGAGTCGTTCAACATGGACGTGCAACTCCAACAAAGCAATCATCTCATGATCATGAGCCATTTTCACAGTTCAGGATCTTTTTATTAAATGTCTCATGCTTTGGGATTCCTTTCTGCAAAGTTCTGTGATGCAGTATATTATTACACATGAATATAATTTATAATCTATAATTTATAAATCGATATACAGATATATCTTTTGGCCAGTTTGGCAGTTTGATTTGTTTTCTTTTAAAGAGAATATTTATGAATATATGCAGTTCTCACCCAGGCATGTTATATAGTGAATCTTCTTTATAAGAAGACGACGCATTTTTTTTTACACCTTTACTCGTGTAATCCCACATGATTGCAGATGTTTTGGTTAAATATTGCAAAATAAAAGCGGATTTGTGTGTAAATAGCGTGTCCGGAGTGCGTCAGACACGAACGTAAACCCATGCAGCGTCCCTTTCGTTAGCGCAGTAAGCGGCGAGCTCGGCGGAGCCGTGGTGCCATTTGGTGGCTAACTGAAAGGTTCTTAGAGGAACAGACGCAGCTTATTTTTTTGTGGATGCTTCAGCACTTCTTGATTTCGCAGAGAAATGAGCTTCACGTGCGACTCTGCTGTTGTTTCAGTCTGCTTGTGCAAGTAGTTCTATTTTTTAAATAAAACTATTTTGTGGATGCAGTTCCTTTCCAACTGTTTTTCTTTCTCCCTCTGCTCTTTCCCCACATCCCACTGTGCAGTGCAGTGTGTAGGCTGATGTGTTATTTCTATTTAATCCCTATAGACACATTTCTTTTTCCTTTCTTTATTTTTTTAAATCAGTCCTCACGCCTGTAGGATGAACACAGACACTGAGCAGAGAAAAGAAAACCAATAAATATACAAAAAAACCATCCCTGTTAAATTTCCTAAACTTCCCACCTAATTAAAGGAGCAGTTTAAATGTTTTTGGAGCCCCCTGTTGCCTGCATGATGAACTGCAATTGCAAAACATTAGCTAGGTTTCCAGGTTCCCACTGCAAACTAAACTGCACTGTACATTACTCTGTAATTCGGAGCTTAGCAGATTCTGTTACACCTGGAGCTCCAGTTTTCTGGAAGAAAAAAAATCAACTACTTTTACACAAAATTTCATTTAATGAGCCATAACTGGGGAAAGTCTTTAAACAAACAAAAAAAAAACACCTTTGCAATATTGGAAAAAACATAAAAGATGTTTCTAACACCACTCTGTCCTCCATATTTATTCAACTCCCTTCAAATTGCAACCCGACTAATCAGGAGGTCAAACAAACAAAAACAAACAAACAAAAAAAAGGATGTGGCAAAAATGCCAAAGCACCATGAAACGGCTTCTCTGAAATTACCAGACAAACCATAATTGATCTTACATACTGCCGCTTTAAGTCATCACTGACCCTATTGAATCGAAATATACTCGATAATCTTTAAGCAGATAATCTTTTTTGGGTTCCTCATCAGTACACATGGAGACCCTGATAAGGTGTGTGTGTGTATGTGTTTGCGTAATGAGCGTCTGTGAGCCACAGAGCAGCAGGTTAGTCATTCAGGTTGCAGCACATTGCAGCCCAGAGTGTGTTGTTGGTGCTAAAATTGGCTGGCCCCGAGCCATGTCACACAGCCCAAGTTGTCCTGCTCATGTCCTCACAGAGCTGCCATGTCTCATCACCCGCTTTCAGCCTAATGTGCCCTATGGCGAGCAGACAAACTCGACAAGCCGTGTTATAAATGGCTCCTTCTTACGAGGACACGGCGTACGGATACCAGCGGTTTGCACTGGCTGGTTTACTCCTCAGCCTAATTACTCTTTATATCAATATTGACACTGAGGAGGTTTCATGTTTCCTCTCCGAATCAGGTACGAAATCTCAGAAGAAAAATCTAAAACGCAGCGGAGTCCCGTGTGTTTAACCCAAATTTGATTAATGGGTCTCTGGGCTACGCTGCAGCAGCGACGGATCACGACAACAACGCTGAGAGGCTTTAAACACCACCAGCGAAATGAAATTTCTTCCCTGTTAAACTTTTTAACTTTAATTGAGCTGTTTTGCAAGTTTAACACCAGACTTTGGTGCAAAGGTCTAAAAGCTCCCCAAAGACCCGAGCAAGAAACCTTGAGAAGAACAAAAGCTCAAAACAGAAGAACTTCAATTACAGCAGGATTAAAGCAGGAGGAGTTCATCGATTTACTTAAGACTATTTAAAAAAAAATGTTTAAATGAAATTTTCTAAATAATCTAATTGGGATTAAATATGCAAATATACAAAAAACAAATTAATTAAAACATGCAGAAAATATTGCTTTAAACCAATACAGTAGGAAAAGCCTGATAAACGCCCCCTATAGGTTGCTTCCTCTGCTGCTCATAAACGCTTCATGCTTATCAGGGAACGAAACAGAGCATTTTGGCTGGATTTTGCTTCGCCTTGTGAAGCAGTTTCAGCAAACGAGCAATCGAGCCTTAAAGCTATAGAGTTTTAACATCTCTGATACTTTGAGCAGGCGTGTTGAGTTAACTTTACTCTGTAAACAGGAAGGAACTTGGAGTTGGGAATAAAGCCTAGAGTTGACATTTCAGACACGGTCCTAATAGCACCATCTACAGCAAGTTGATCATTTGCCCCCCTCCTTATTTAAAAGAACAATTGTTTGCACAAAAAAAAAACATTATTTAATATAATACCAAAAATATATTTTAACTGTATTATGAAAGAACAAAAAATACCAATCACAACAAAATCTCAAAGTTGAAAAAGTTTTTTTTCAGTCTCAACCAACTCTACTGTAGCTCCTGTACAGTGCACAAAGATCCAAGTTAGACTGAAGATTAATGATCAAAAAAAAAAAATGTTAAAATATTTTTGGCCAACTAGTTGACATATCAACCAAAGGCTTAAATTCACATATATATTAGTGAGCTAGCTAATTGGCCATTCAACTGGTCTGACACTAACCCACACTGGATAGATCCCTCCAAGACTGTTGGAACAAAAAAGTGATGGTATGGTGTGATATACGGGGTACAAAGATAGTGGGGCCATTCTTCATCAATGGAAACCTCAAGGCCACTGGATATTTTAAATTGCTACATGATGATGTGTTTCCCTCTTTATGCACTGAAGCTGGCACGTTCCCTGAGTTTTTCCAGCAAGATGGTGCACCACCACATTATGGGTGTCAGGTCCGAGCATTCCTAGATGAAGAGTTTCCTGAAAAGTGGATTGGTCGTCGTGGGCCAGTTGAATGGCCCCCAAGGTCTCCCGATCTGACCCCCTTAGACTTTTATCTTTGGGGTCATCTGAAGGCAATTGTCTATGGTGTGAATATACGAGATGTGCAGCACCTGAAACTACGGATACTGGAAACCTGTGCTGGCATTTCTCCTGCGGTGTTGCTATCAGTGTGTGAAGTGTGGGAGAAGAGGGTTGCATTGACAATCCATCACAATGGGCAGCACACTGAACACATTTTATAAGTGGTCAGAAACTTGTAAATAACTCATGAAAGAATAAAGTTACGTTAAAACCAAGCACACCATTGTTTTTCTTGTGAAATTCCCAATAAGTTTGATGTGTCACATGACCCTCTTCCTATTGAAAAAAACAAAAGTTGTATCCAAGATGGCCAACTTCCAAATGGCCACCATGGTCAACACCCATCTTGAAAAGTTTGCCCCCTCACATATACTAATGTGCCACAAACAGGACGTTAATATCACCAACCATTCCCATTTTATTAAGGTGTATCCATATAAATGGTCCACCCTGTATAATTGAAGTCCTGTGGGTGAAGTCCATCTACCATCTTGGCCTCCTCATCACTTCCTCTCTCATCCATCTCTCATACTGAACAGCATGTGGAAATCCAACATGTGCACATCTCTCCATCCTGTTCATGGAGAGAGAGAGATCTGATCTTGAAGGAAGCAATGAGGAGGAATGCCAAGATGGTGGACGGACTTTACCTTGGCAAGGTGCTGTACCTGCCCAAATTTCTGCGAGCATCCGAGAAGCTTGACTGGCTCGTTTCCTAAAGGATGGGAATTACATAACACTCGACTTGTTTAGTGTTTCACGCTGCGCTATTTATATTTCTCACGTTGCAAACAATGCAGCATTTCTGGTCATGATTTCTTTGGTAGAGCTTAACAAGAGCTGATGCCATGCACATGTACTATAATAAATAACCTCAATGCTGATATTTTCTTCCTAACAAAGGATCCTGATCTGGGTTTTTTTCTAATACCAAAGCAAAATTGGTAGTTTATTTACAGAATGACATCATTTTTAAATAAGATTTTCAATCCATTTTGAAGTTATATTTCAATCCAGTGCCAAAAAAAATTAATAAATAAAAAGCAAAGCTTGACAGATTACTGAGAAACGGAAGGAAGCGATAACTCCTTTGTGCTGAAGATGTCTCAGAAGTTACAGTTTCACACTGACTGTTGACCCGGGAGACTCCTTCCAAATGTTACATAAACATCTCCTTACAGAACATGTCTCACTATACAAGTGAAGTGAAACCTTACACAGATTTAAGTCATCGTGCTAATCTGCTTATCTAGAGAAGACTGGCAAAGAGTGTGGATGGAAAGACACATCGCCATTGTGCACACTGCTGTACGGTCACAAACCAGCAAAATGACTCGGGTACATGAGTGCATGAATGATGAAACCGAGCACCAATCCTGCTCCAATCTGCATCAGCTTTAACGACGAGCACGAGGACGCGCTGTGCTATCTTTCCCCGACCAGGACAGAGCATGATATAGGAGAATATAACTGAGAATATGTGTTTGTCTCTCTCTCTTCCCCTCTCACTCACTCACTCACTCACACACACACACACACACACACACACACACACGTATATTCTCTGACCTTTCCCTGATGCCTCAGCAGCTCTAACCCCAGGGCACATCTCTCAAGACTGATGATCCTGCCCTTGCCTGGTGGGCTGTAAACTGCTGAGACAGGCACGATGGACCCGAGAGAGAGTCCTATCTGACAATTCACAGCTTGTAACACTCCACACACAGCGCTGCCTCACTGCTCTAGGGCTTTTATATTTTTTAAAAGTACGCAATTGCATGAAAACCTCACATTAAACATGCATTAATAAACAGTGCTGTTGTGGAGGGGGAGGGGGGGCACAGGGATATCTGCAGTCAGAGCACTGAGGTCTGTTTATCAGCGAAACGCGAGCTGGAGAAAAGCGAGGGTTGATTGTGCATGTTGTGTAAAAATTATCTGGGATGTTGAGAAGGAGTGGATGAACACGCTTTTGTTTTGCAGTGTTAAACCTTCTGTAATAAGCAGACGAGGTGGTGGGAGGTGTTGAGCATCGCACACCCATGCACACACACATGGCCGTCTGCCTCGCACGCCACAGTGCACCGCTTCTCTCGCTCTCTTTGTAACACACGGACCTGAGTGTCCTGCTGTTCTGCAGTGGACTTCGAGCAGAGTAAAAACAAGCGGCAGTAATTTTCATATCAAGCTGTCCTGAGGCATGGGGAGTGAGATTTATTACTCTCTCCCTCCACTCAATTCCGCAATAAACTCCAGACATCATTACAGAAGCCAGGGCAGCTATGTACACCGAGGCCGCGCTGTAAATTACTGAATATTCATCTGATACTGCCTGAATTATGAGGATTTAGTGCTTAGCGTTCGGCGTGACCTTGCCCAGCCAAGAACACCCGGGCTCAGATTACTGATGATTAGAAAATAATACACCGACGGTCCTCAGGTCTATAAACAGAACCACGTTCTTAACTGGGACGTTAAGAAATTCGGCCGTGATTAAGCTCGCTGCTCTGCTGAACCGTTTAAGTGGCCAACTTCCAAAGCACTTCATTTTAAACAGACCTATTTTTAGATTTAACCTTGAGACTTGATATATTAAGGAAAAGCGGCCACGGGCTTTTGTATCCCCCGACACCTCATTTGACCCCATTTGGATATCAGATCTGGCCCCATTCATCATGATGGGCGCTGTGGTCCCCAGGGTGCTCACCGTTCTATTCTGACTTATGAGACGTTCCTTTTGCTTTATGGAAACTCAAAAATCGGTTTAAAGCAGCAGTTTGTAATTTCTAGTGCCCTCTGCTGTTTGAGATTTAAATTACAACTGTAATTTAAACACTAGCAATTTATTTCCTTTCCTTTAGCAGATGCATGCACCTAGGAGGGAATATAACCTACCATCTGTTTCAATAAAGATGGCGACACTGGAAATGTTTATGTTCACTCAGTCTGTTACTACTAATACTAATAATAATAATAATAGTAAAGATGTCATGTTCAGCAAATTATTAATGAAGTCTGCATGCCAACTTTTCACAACAGTAATGAATTTGATCCTGTGGTCACATTACCGACAAATTACACCACTAATTAGCCAATGAGTGTTAAATGTCACAAAATGTACAGATCCCATACAACAAATTCAACTTTTCCATCTAAAGCATTTTTTTGGCCCTGAAATTAGCTCTGTACATAGATGAAAGAAAACAGCTCAGCCCTGCTGCTCTTCTTTAGAAATCACACACAAGCTAAACCTGGGGCAGGATAGATCGCTAGCAGTCGCGTTTAGTGACTAAAAGTACATTTAGTACTCATTAGTACTTTCAGGTTACACATTTTTTAATAAAAAATATAATCCTTAATTACTGATTAAACATACATGATTTAACTAGGGACACAATCTAATGAGGGAAAAACACACTATTTTGTGTTTCCCCTAAAAATTTTTCCATGTGATAACATTTTCTGGTTGTTTATTTCTTGCACACGTTCTTGCTTGGTAATTTCCAGGAGTGCATTACAGGGTAGGGCTGATTTATTTTGATTTATTCTTTTTCTGTAATAGAAACACTGAAGTTGTCCGTAAAATGAGCAGGGTGGATCAGCTGTGGTCTGCGATTATGCTAAGCTAATTACATGGCCAGAAAAAATTATATAGAAGCTCTAAATAAATAAACCAGTCATATCTTACTGTATAGTGTGAACGCAGGTCTAAAACCTAGAATAACAATTGGTGCGTGTTTTGTGTGTGTGTGTGTGTGTGGTGTGTGTGGCTGGAAGAGGAGCTGACTGAGGAATTCGTCAGTACCTCTCCACGCCTCGCTCTGCTGCCTGATCGATCTCAGTCGTTAATCTATCTCTGGCTACTTTCCCTTTTGTGTGTGTGTGTGTGTGTGTGTGTGTGTGTGTGTGTGTGTGGCCAGGAGACAGGCCTGCAGGGTCAGGTCACAAAGCGTATGTCCATCCTGGCTCTGAAGCACTGCTGTCTGGATGCAGAAGCTGCTGATAAGCCTGAAGCGCTCGCATGAACACAGACATGGAAGCTCAGTCCAAACTCTAGAGCGCCTCATGAAGGAATATTTTACAATTACAGAGAGAAGAACACTCAGGGAATATGAAATGCAAAGGGAACAGTCTAATTAGATCACTGATGATCAGGAATACCTGAGGTTGATCAGAATTACAGCTGGTTAATATCATATAAATTCAAATATATTAACAGTTATTTAAATACTGACTGACGTTGCTGATATTAACATTCTAAAACTGAATTCATTACTTCTTCCTTCTCAGTACAATTTCTTTTTTTTTTTTTTCAAATTTAAATATAACTAATTACATAATCACAATAATACACTGTGAATAAAACATAAACCATGTGGAATATGAAGATTGTTCAAAACCACCTTCAACTTAATCAATGAAATGATTCTTCACAGATTATTGTGGACGAACACAAAACTCTGCATGAAACTCTGAGAACTGAGATGGAGAGATGGATGATGGAAACATTTTTATATAATCCTTATGAAATATTATAAACCAATCAAAGAACATTTTATTTTAGATTCAAATTGTAAATCTATTCTACTTCTACACATTTCTATATTATACTGTGTATTTATATTTAGCATTTTTACATTGTACTGTATATTCTCTGGTTGGAGATCTCGTCACATGGATGTCCCGTGTTTCTCTTTGGGATGTGTCCGATGTCTGGGGACGGTTTCACTCTACTAGGAAGACGGTTCTGACCTCGCATGATGTTGACGGCCGTTTCCCTGCGGTTTTGGCTACAGTCGCTCGATAGTTCAGGACTGGAATTTCCTACAAGTCTACCTGAGCCTCCAATAACTACCTGGACTCCATATTAACATCAATTAACCTCTTTTAACAACTATCATACAGTACTGAACTGCCTGCTACCCAACACACAGTAGGAATGCAGATCAATTCCTGCATTCTGTTTCACCCAGATGAGGATGGGTTCCCTGTCGAGTCCGGTTTTTCCTTGCCACTGTCGCCCTCGGCTTGCTCATCAGGGACAATCTGACCATTTTTTGATTCATACACATTCACATTTCATATAAACTTAAATAATTCTTTTGATTTATAAATCAAAAGCTGCTTTGCAACGATGAAAACTGTTAAAAGCGCTATGAAAATAAAATTTAATTGAATATTAATATTTACACATTTACTGTATTTGATATTCCATAAATTAATAAAAATTTATTCTAGTGATTAAAACTTGTATATGCTCTCCATCCACAGCCTTTAATTGCTGATGGTTAATTTTTATTTTATTGTTTATTATTGTTTTTTTTGTTGTTGTTATTTTAAAGCATTTTCACTCTGTGTTAGAAATGTACAAATAGTAATTTATATGAAATTTATTGGTTTCTTAGGTTTATTTTCATTTTCGGTTTAATTTATTGCTGTTTTATTTATTTAATATTTATTTATTTAAAACGGAATCAGTATTGTTCACATCAGTATTGTAATAATGATTAACAAACGATGTCTGGTGCAGTACAATATAATGAGCAGCTGTGTGTGTGTGTGTGTTTGGGAGAGAGAATGATAATGTAAAAATAAAAGTCAGGTACGAAGATATGCACGTGTATGCGCGTGTGTGTGTGTGTTTGTTTCGGGGGGGGGGACATAGGTTGAGAGTGCAGGGGACACTATTGTGTGTTGTGGTCTCTCTTGCACCCACACACACCTCAGCCAATCAGCATCTACAGCAGCCTTCAAGGACGAGACAAAGTCACTCAATGTGACAGAAGGAGCCCGCAGCAGTGAAACACGTCATAAAGCACATCACGTTAAAAACACGTCTAGCAGCTCGTCAGTATCAGTAAAGTCATGCAATTATAAATACACCTGCTCCAGGGTCACTCTGTGATGGAATGGCTTGCATCTTTAGTAAAAAAAAAACAGTTTAACACACACACAAACA
The DNA here is from genome assembly GCA_013621035.1 of Clarias magur. NCBI lineage: Eukaryota > Metazoa > Chordata > Actinopteri > Siluriformes > Clariidae > Clarias > Clarias magur. The sequence continues at coordinate 349,899 of QNUK01000190.1, forward strand.
CACACACACACACACACACTCTCTCTCTCTCATTGCATCACACATCACAAGGCTCGTCTTAAAACACTATAGCAGCCTTAATCCAGGAAAAAAGCAGTGCGAGAACAGCGTGATCCGCTCCTGCATGTTTCCAGCTACAACAATGCTGCAGGACAATGGCGCAGTGGCAACTGTTTATCAACAAAACAGGACCAACTGTCCTGTACACACGATGCGGAGAGGACAACCCTCGCTGAAAGGTCACACAGGTTAAACACTTGGTGGTATAAAATTCAAGTCTGAATTAATATCTGTTTAAAACGGACAGTGCCTTGAAAAAGGATTTGCCACCTGCCTGTTTTTTTTTGTATTATTTGTCACACTTGATGATCCAAATCCTGAAACAAATTTGAAAATTACAAAAAAATGACCAGATTAAATAAAAATGCAGTTTCTAAATGATTTTGTTCATTAAAAGCTGTCCAACCCTACCTGACAAAACAAAACATCCTGATCACCCCCAAATATTCTGTGTACAGATGAGACAAAAGCTTAACTTTATGGAAGGTGTGTGTCCCATTACATCTGGTGTAAAACTAACACAGCATTTCAACAAAAAGAACACCAACAGTCAAACATGGTGGTGGTAGTGTGATGGTCTAGGGCAGCTTTGCAACTTCAGGTCCTGGGCAGCATGCCATAATGGATCTAACCATAAATTCTGCGCTGTACAAGAAAATTCTAAAAGAGAATGTCTGGCCAATAGATTGTGACCTCAAACCTGAAGCGCACTTGGGTTACATAGCAGGAAAATTATACAAAACACACCAGTCAACCTCTGAATGATTCAAATAATACAAAATTAAGGTTTTGGAATGACCTAGTCAAAGTCTGGACTTATTGAGGTTCTATGGCATGACCTCTCACCGGTTAAACCCTCCTATGTGGCTGAATAAAATCGATTCTGCAAAGAAAAGTGGCCGAAAATTCCTCCACAGCCATGTGAAAGACTTATTGTCCATTAGCACAAACACTAGATTAGGGCTGTAGCTATCGAATATTTTAGTAATCGAGTATTCTACCAAAAATTTTTTATCAATTAATCGAGTAATCGGATAAAAATGTACTTTGCTTAATTAAACAGTGATGTAAAATATAGAAAAGAAACAAAGAGTAATTGGTTTTCTTTTTAGAAAAATCTACTTTTTTTTTTTTCAATGCATACAGCATTTTATCAAAAATAAACATCGTCAGTATTCACAATACAGTGGAACTTTGGATTACGAGCATAATTCGTTCTGGAAGTGGGCTCATATTCCAAAACACTCATACACCAAATCAAATTTTCCCATAAGAAATAATGAAAACTCAAATTATTCATTTCACAGCCGCCCCCAAAAATACAGAAAAATAATAAATACAATATATAAAGTAAAAATAAAACAAATTAACCTGCTCTTTACCTTTAAAAAAAGTTTAAATAAATCCCAAGAGATAAGTGTTTCCGTTTGTGCGAGCAGGCACTGTGTATTTGTGTGCGTGCATGTGTGTGTGTGTGTGTGTGTGTGTGTGTGTGTGTGTGTGTGTGGAATTAGCCCCTTCCCTCGCCTCGTCTTACACAGTAAAAAACCTCCTCCCTCCACCCACCTCGCTTTTTAAGTTTTACAACAAATACACACACAACGCAAACTGTTTTAAAGGAAAAGAAAGAAATCTCTCTAATGACTGCATACTAACGGAATCACTGCTGTAAAGTAAAAAAAACAAAACAAAACAAAACCAAGACTAGACTTGCTCGTTTTTCAACTCAAAATTTATTAAAAATCTTTGCTTGTCTTGGAAACCATGCAACTAGCAATCCGAGGTTCCACTGTACAAGGAATAGCTTAAAGTTGATTGAGATGAATTAAGTGCATTACAATGCCATAAATTCTTATTTTAAAGAATTTTCTCAGACACAAAAACAAACAAAAAAAAGGGTATTTCAAATGACTAAGTATCAAAAAAACTAACGCACACTTTAAAATGTATTTTTATATATATTTTTAATCGCTCCCTTCTATTTTGCAGTCCGCAATAGAACGCTCCCTCACATCAATACACAGCTAACTGTTTGCATCTCCTTCCGCTTTGTGGGTGATGTAAGCGTTTCTTCTTCTTCTGTGTTTACTGGCGGCTTGCATCTCGAAGTGCGGTGTGGCACGCCAAACAAATAAATGCGCAAAAACATAACGCAAGCTTTTAAAATTAATTAAAAGAAGCTTCGAGGCAGAGGATTTTGCCTCGATCATTTTTTGTAATCGAGTTACTCGAGGAATCATTTCAGCCCTACACTAGATTGCGGTTGTTGCTGCCAAGGACAGTTATTAGATTTAGGGGCAATTACTTTTTCCACATAGGGCCAGGCAGGTTTGGACAACTTTTTTTTCTCTTAATGAATCTGCATGTTGTATTTACTCAGGTTATCTTTGTGCAATATTAAAATTTCTGTGTTGATTTCAATCATTTAAGTGTGATAAAAAACAAAAAACAGGAAGGGGCAAATACTTTTTCACAGCACAATAAGTATAACAATGTCCTTATGTCATTATATCTTTTTAAATATTTTTCAGGAAGCATATGGTAAAAGATAAGCCTGGATTGACTCAGATTCAGATTAAAATTGACGATGTAAACAGACTCACACAAAAGGGCCATGTGTTTGAGGAACAATTTACATGATCCTCATCCAGTTCCAGAGGTTTAACTGCTTTCATCATGTTGCTCTATTTTCACTTGAGTTAATGCTACATTACCCACAATGCAATGCTGATAGTGGTGCGGTGGGATTCAACCCTCACCTCAGCTCTACCCAAAGAGGGTGATGACTTAGTGTTGAAGTCTGTTCATCTCTCAGATCCTCATCTGCACAGGACAGTTTCTACAGCTGCACCTTCCACACTAATATTACCCTCAGCACCATCACACTCGCCACCTCAGTGTCTCAGATATAGCTGTACTGCATTCTGGGACTTTGTGTCCAGCATCTGTAGTAAATCCGCAGCAATATTTCGGTTGGATTTCTCATTAATATTATGTTGAATGTTGCTGGAAAATGTACAAGTCAGAAAAGACATTGTTTCAAATCCCCTGTTATCCTGGCAATGACAGAAACACCGGTGTCCTATCTGACATCACACAAGCCCCTTCATCTCACAGGAAAAATAAAATAGAGCTCAAAACCAAAAAAATAAGCACACAATCACAGATCACATCACTCTCTTTAAACATGTCTCATGGCTCAGAATACAGAATTTTCCTTTAATTAATCCTGAAAAAAAAAGAAACTGCTCCAGAATAATTACTTTTCAGACTTGTTTCAAAACCAGATTAAAATATTTTACTTCGCAAGGCCAGATTAATCCATCCTCAAGTCATCAGACAGCCCATAAAAATTCCATTACAAAGTAATTGTTTTGTAACTGATGTGTAACAATTAAAGAACAATTACAATTAAACCCTTTAGTTCCTGCGAGAGTCCAAAGCAACCTAGAGGCTGCGCGCAAACTCTCAAAATAGCAGCATGAAATAATTATTAGCAACACGCAAGAATGCAAAAACCCTCCTCTTCATCTCTCTCGGGTCGGATTAAATATTCACGGGACGACACTGAGAAGGAGCGAGAGGGAATTCACGTAGTGTTACCCACAATCCCTCAGGGGCTCCGTATCAAATCCCCGCAGTTATGCAGCTGCATGAGAGCCTGTGGGAAACGCAGGTCTATTTGTAAACGCAGGAATGTGGGATTGTTCAGAGGAAGGCCTGCAGGCGCTACAATGTACTGCGAGTGTCAAGAGACCGTTCTGTCGGGAAAGATAGAGACGAGCAGGAGATACTCACGTCAGGTTTGGGGATGAACGCTCGGCCGGGGATGGTGAAGCAGCTGTGTACGGTGCTCAGGTACTGCGCCATGATGGACAGACGACTGCGCTGTCTGCTTCCAGTGCCTGCTGTTAACCTCTGGAGCAGAACCAAATCAATAAGCATCATCATATTCCACAATTACACTATTTACCATTATATAAAACTACAATGCCTGTACTTTACTTGTTTTCCATACTTACACTATAGATTCTAATTGGTCCAAAGATTTTGTCCAAAACTTACGGAACTTGTTAATATAGAAACAGTCCTAATATTTATGTCAGGGGTGTCAAAGCTAAAACCAAAACTACATCCTCAGGACAGAGGTGGTTATGTTTCTTAATAATAATTCGTAATGTGATAAGCCACATATATTTTTTTTTCCCCAACAATGAAAGTAAACGAAAAAAGGCTAGTTAAATCACAAAGTTACACCACAAACTCACTTATCTTGCATTAGCTATAGCTATAAACAAGTTTTTTATATTATACTTGTAAAATTACATGTAGTATAGGAGAAATAAAACACTTAAAATTAACATCCTTTAACATCACTTCCTCTAACTAGGGCTCCATTAATATCCTCTATTCACATTACGACTGATAGACTGCCTGCAGATGTATGATCTAGGAATGTTAATGGCCAATCAGTTGTAAATTAACAGCTTAAGTGTTAATAATAAAACATAACAATCTATAATGTTTGTTTTGCATAATGCTTCTACTGTATATTAGCTAGTAGTCTAGAAGCAGCTCACGTCTGTTCATTTGTCCACCACAAGAGGGCGCACACTTGCACCGTACTGGACACTGCATTTAGCAGACAGACAATTATTTCGTTTGTTTATTGAAACTGTTTATATTTCAGTAATCTCTCACAAACAAAAAACCTGCAACACACACACACACACACACACACACACACACACACACACACACACACACCTGCTTTATTACTCAGAATGGGTGAAAACCTCCTCACTATGTCTGAGCAAGCTAATACAGTCTCCATAGGTTGGTGTGTGCGTGCGAGTGTGTGAGACAGAGAGAGAGAGAGACAGACTAAGGCGTTACATATGGCTGCTAAAAAACAGGATCAAATTAGCTCATTAATTTGAACATTCCCGTGTAATTAGCATTAATTAGTTCACTCGATAAACGCGACTTATCAGAACACAAGGAAAAATCCCTACAGCTATAAACCTCGCCAGAGATCTGGAGTTGAGCTCCGCCTTCTGTGCGGCTGCAGTGCCCTGTGGAGTGCAAAAGTTTGTACGCCCTTTAGGACTAATAAAGGCTGGGTGTATAAAAAGACATAATAATGATAATATATAATAATAATTTAATAATAATAATCGTAACAATAACATCAGTAACTTCCTGTGTTTTCCATGGTTAAACTCTGTCTTTTTAGATTTATTATTTTTAAGAAATTGTTCCAGGTTTCAAAGAGAATTTCTTCTCTTAATCAATGGAATTTTTCTTACAGTCGCTCAACACGAAACAGAAGCAAATTAAATACGTGTTGCCTCGTCCCCATTTTTCAAAATGACCAGCAATGCATGATTATCAAATATAAATCTGAGCAAAATGAACAGAGGTTGAGAAATTATTTCTGTGTAACAGAATGCTTTCCCTCAGAGGAGGCTGACTGCACTGATGCTGTTGTGTCTAAACAGTGATCTACTTACGCTCTATTGTTCCCAAGACCACCTTTCCCAGCTGACTCAGGAACAGTTTGCACGCACAGAACCACTGTATTCTCGCTGACCAAATTGAATTAGTCTTTGGGTTCAAATGTTCTTGGAAATGATCCCAGGGCGCTAATGTGAAAGCATTTGACTAAGCATTTGACCAAGAACTACAGTATCTATTTGATCAGTTTACAGTAATGTTAAACTACTCTTGAGCCTCTGTGAAACAAGTTAGTTTTTGTTCTTACTTGTGTTCTAACCCTTGTTCCCTCACCACCCTCTCTTTAGTCTCTCTCCTATCATGTTTGTCATGTTACTGAGAAACAGCAAAGAAGCATGAACTCCTCTGTCCTGAAGGTGCGAGAACATGCAAATTCCAGCCTTACTTCTGTCTGTTACATAGTACTGACACCTTTCACTAATGATGCATAAACACATTCCTACTTACAAAAAAATATTCACTGTATATTGCATTTGTTTATGCAAAGTGTTTACTGTACGGATTACTATAAACACAATAACGCATTAATATAAACCAGCTCTCTCTAACCTGATCAAAGCTGCTGTTACAGAGAATTAAACATCATCTGACCAATCAGAATTCAGCTTATTAACACCCTCGTGTCCTCACCTCTGCCACCTCCTTCTGGAAGGTCAGAGTGAGTCTGGTGCGTCCGTACACAAATGGGCCGGTCCTGTCGGCCATCTCTTCCAACCACTTAATGATGAGTGGAGTAGAGACGCTGAAGGGGAGGTTCCCAATGATGTGAAGATCAGGAGGCTCTGACACACACACACAAAGTGCATCATAATAAAATTATCAATTTGCAAGCATTCACACATTTTTCATAAATAAATGTCATATAAAATAAATAAAAACCGTCTTACCATCGTCCCAGTTCCTGGCGATGTGTGCTGGGAAAGCCGAGCTCATCCCGAACGCAAGAACGTCTCCATGGACGATCCGGACTCGCCCTGGAGCCGCCTCTGATAAGAGCTGCGCAAACACACACAGCAACACAAACCATCAGAGAAAAAATGCACAACTTATCTGACTTTGCTCAATAATTCTTATCCATGCGTTGTTTTACTTGCTTAATTTTTACAACTGTTTGTGGCAGCCATAAGATACTGCTTAACATGAATCTTTTTTGACAGGGAAAAAAAAAAAAAAAACAGATGGAAAAACAACACTCATTGTCGATCATTTCAGTCACCATCTGGAGCCCTGGGTTAATGATTTGTTTATTAATTTGCACGATTCTAGGTGCTATTATGTGTTTATTACACGAAAGAGCACAGTGAGGCACAGTACAGTAATACATTTTAATCTCAACCCTGTTCATGTGACCGTATCCGTAATGTTGGAAACTTTGAAAGATGTGATGATCAATGATGGTGTGATCAGTCGACAAATTTAGCACTAGCATCATGTAATAAGTGTATAGCCACCAATACTATTACATAATAAATTACATAAAAATTATAAAATGATAAGTGATAACTTGGACTGTAAACTTTTCTAACACAGAGTAATCCTGTAATCTCTAACCTGTAATCCAGGTATAAAGCGTGAGTCCTTCTCCACTACCAGGACATCAGCTGCACCGGCGTTGAGGATGGATCTGGTGAGTCCTCCAGGCCCAGGTCCCACCTCACACACACATGCGTTCCTCAGGTTCCCCGCCTGCCGGATGATTTTATCTTCAACGACACAATCAACATTAAAAACATAACCAGGAATAACTCCCATCTGTTACTGCCATCTAAGCAATCAGAACCAAGTGTTTAATCCTCAAGATCCCACTGATGCACCTAATGTACATGTTCACAAAGTCTTACCTGTGAGTCTCAAGTCCAACAGGAAGTTCTGAGACAACTGCTTCTGAGCTCTCAGGTTATACAGTTTGATGATTTCACCAATGGTTGGTAGAGGAGGCAGACGAAGGGACGTCATTTTCCCAGACGCTGCCACCTGCATGTAAAGACAGAACATTAAGCATCTGAAACACAGATTCTTACAGCACGATAGACATTGTTGAGATGAGTAAATATTACACAGGATATGAGTAAATATTAACTAAAGTTAATTAAGTGACTATGAATGATCATTTTGACAATACAGTAATTACAGAGATCCCTCTATAAGTTTAACAGGCTTTAATATTATAGTCAAACTTTACTACTACAGTCAGCAGCGACATCTAGTGTTGAAAACAACACACTGCAAATTTACAAATTACCTCTATTAACTCTATTCCGATTTTACCGACGATTTTCAGGCTTTTAAGAACCCGACAAATTGTCATTAATGAAATAAAATATACGAATATTATCTCAGTCTGCGCGACATGCCCCAAATTACGTCTGAAATATATTTTTCATAAATAACTATCATTCACAGCATATAAGCTGCAAGCAATTTTGCTAACAAACTAACTGCTAAAATGTGAATAATAATCCGTTCTTAATTGCCATGAAAAAATCTGAGATAAGGAATAATATATATATATTTTTTTGAGCGCTATAAACTGTACCTGACCTCTTCCAAACAGTGAAACACGTTGTCCTCCTCCTCAGCGCTGTGCTGTTGGGGTTCTGGCTGTACTTCCGGGTTGACTATGGTGTAGCGTCTTTTCCACCAATAAAATTCCGCATATTATAGACTCAGCCAATTAGATCAAAGAGTAGGCGGAACTTTCCCCTGCGGAATATATTGATTTCTTGATATCAATTTAACAGCACAATGTGTTAGAATATAATAAAATCTAAAAATAATTACATTTAAATACAAATAATTTCCCGCATAAATGTATTATTTACAATATTTAAAATTGTTTTAGAAAATGTATTATGAATTATTTATAAAATCAAATTTTTATAATTAATTATGTATACTACTAATACTACTAGTATATTACTAGTATACTACTAACTACTACTAATAATAATAATAACAAATATTATTTATTTATTTATTTATTATTATTATTATAATTAATTATTATGATATTATTATTCAAATACTTAGACAAAGGATTGCTCTGCATTCTAATTAAAAGCTGCCAATGTTGTGCAATCTGTAAAAAAAATACATTTAATTAATTATATAAGGCATTACTGCATTAATTCTATTGTGCTGCTATTATGCCTTCATTAACAATGCAGTCTTATTTATTTCTATTTAGCATTTCACATACACAAACTATTGTGAATGATTATTCATATTTTACACACACACATATCTGTGTGTAATACAAATATTAATAATCATCAATAATGTTAATAATAAGAAAAACAACAAGAAGAAGAAATGCTGTTAAACCAACCATGCTATGAAATTGGGTGTTCTTTTATGATTGGAATGGAATAATTATGATCTGTTTCGTTCAAATCAAGAACATTAAATTTCATAGCAGCAGAAATCCTCCTCTTTCCTGTCAATTTTTAATTTTTTTTAAAAAGTGTACATTTACAAACTTTTTAAAATTTACATTTGCTACATGTCCTTATCCAAAATGACTTACATTTTATGTCATTATACATCTGAGCAGTTTCTGGCTAAGGACCTTTCTCAAGGGCGTAACAGTTTTTGAACCTGGGACCTTACGATCAGTAGTCACCTTAATCACTAAGCTAAGTCTATTTGCATGTTAAAAAGAGGAGCCAGTATAATTATAATGTATCATATAATCATCCTGCTCACTCATTCACAGAAAACAATATATTAATTTACATTTTCTAAGATGAACTTAGATGAACTTATTCATAGAACACAGCATAAACAGGTACAGTCCACGATGAAAAAAGGGTGTTAAGTTGGTAAAAGCCCACTCTTACACCCTATACACAGTCATATATCTTTGTGCCACTCTCGAAAAGCAGTTGACGACATAAATGAACATGGCATACCTTAGTGTTTCCATGGTGTTTTTTGCTGCTTACCATACACTGCTTTACATTGCACACAGACCCTGTGACCAGCAGTGGCAATATTTCTGTCCCCCGAGGTCAGTCTATGTCAGAGGTGGGTAGTAACGAGTTACATTTACTCCGTCACATTTACTTGAGTAACTTTTGGGAAAAAAAATACTTCTATGAGTAGTTTTACTGCACTTTTTACTTTTACTCGAGTAGATTTGTGAAGAAGAAACACTACTCTTATTCTGTTACATTCGGCTACACTCGCCTATTTACTTTTCTAACGTGATCACAACTGAACCAATGGTTTTTCTCTATCTTGCGCTACAGAATTGTGGGTAATCGTATTTTTACCAAAATACTCTCATTGGTAAAATCAACAATCATGCGCGTGTGTACTGTTTACTATAACACTGTGACCATGTGTGTGCACGTAAAACATATTTTATTTTGTGTTTGTATGTGCGTGTGGACAACGTGCGTGTTCTCTTTATTATAACACACGTGTGTGCGCATGTAAAGCAAAAGCAAGATCAATTTCCCTGTCTCTTTTAGTTAATTTAATATTTTGTATTAATTATTTTTATATATAATTTTTTTTGGGTCGTGAAACCATAAGAGATAAAAGATTGTGTCATCAGAGGTCCTTCCCGAACCATTAAAAACTGAACCAAATATCTACCATAAGCTAAAGCTATCCAGAACTGAGTTAAATACATTAGAACATTTACACCACAGCTGATATTGACTAACATACTGCTGTAATCTACATAAGGAATTAGCTTAGCCACCGGGAGCTTACATGTTTGTGCTAAGCTACATGAAGCAGTATGTTAGCATGATAAGCAGTGTTATCTACATGCTACTCTAAATTATGCAAGTGACACTGAAAGGCAATGTTTCATATAGGCTGGCCAAAACTTGCCAAAACAAGGAAAAATAAAATATCAGTTTTATATTATCAGAAGAATGATTATATACTGTAAGGCTTAATAACTTGGTTACAAGTTACCCATGGTAACAGCTTGCTGGATTCTCCTACTCTGTTCTCTGTCGGATTTTCAGTGTTGTTCTGATATAAACTAAACTCTTCCCACTGTCAAGAATATTCTGCATGCTTAATGTTAAAACAATTATGTACCTTCAATTCAGTTGTACCTTAAAAGATAAAAAGTTGTATCATCAAAAGTATTTTCCGTACCATTAAGGGTACATTTCTCGAAAAGGTACAAAACTGTTCTTCCAGGAACATTCTAGAACATTCCAGTAGGAGAACTGTGTAAAAGAACCTTTTTTTCTGAGAGTGTGGGATGGTCTTCATGAGAGCCAATTTCATGAGACTTTCATATTTTAAAATAACAAATGACTGCTGTGATTGTAATTTAATTACCTCATGCCATGTGTGTTATTTCATAATTTGAAATCTATGGTATTGTTTTAGAACACCTAGATTTTGGATTCACCTCTTGCCACCCTGGCAGCTCTGGCACGGCACCACAGGGCCTCTTGAGGTGTTTTGTGGTGTCTGACACCAGGCGTGCTGTGGTTTGTGTGGTCCGCAGCCTCTCTGGATTGGACTTGTTTGTCCACTGCATCACATAAATGCTCGACTGGATTGGGAACTTGTAGACTGGATCAGCAGCCTTGGGCTTTTTGCCTACCGGCCAACATGCTCAGTGGGCTGTGGGTTTAAAAACAACAACAACAACAAAAAAAAACAAAAAAAAAACAGCAACACTGGGAGAAATCTAATGAGAAACAAATCAGTGTGAAATTAATAATATTTAATAGTAACAACAACAACAATAATAATAAAACAATAATCTTGCACAAACCTCTACACCTCAAAAAGTACATTAAAATGTTAAAGTTTGATTTAAAGTAATAATTTTTTCCCCCAAATAGTCAACCCATATAACAAACATGTTAAGATCATAGATTTTTACGAAAAAAAATAAATAGTTCACAAATTATATTTAAAAAATCCTAAATCCTCATGATAAGTAGATACAAAATTCATTTATAAGCTTACTTCTCTTTGAGTACTAAAAATAGTTGTTTATGAAGTGCTTTCTTATCCAAAAAGTCAAATCTAGGTTTTTTCCGTTGTGGTTGTCACGAACTGGTATGACAGGCGGTTCGGGCAGGTGTTATTGCCGTGGGCAGAAAAGGCAAGCATAAGTTCAGAGGGGTTGGTTTGTTCAACATAAAACTCTTTAACAATCAAACATAAACAAAACATAGGGCTCTGGACATACAAACACACCTATTCCATCTCTTTAGACACATTTAGGCTTCTTTCAACATAAACAGGCTTCTCTTAACAAATACAGACTCTTCTAGACATTAACAGGCCATTTAAGCATTTCAGACCATTTAAGCATTTCAGACCATTTAAGCATTTCAGGCCCTGTAGAACTGACACAAAACTAGAGACTGGACGGGACCGGGATACTAGAGACAGGACTACTAGAGACTGGACAGGAATACTAGAGACTGGATGGGACAGGGATACTAGAAACTGGGGAAGCACACTGGAGGATTAGCGAGACCTGAGGCTTAGGGAACACACAGGAGGCGTAGGGAACACACAGGAGGCTAACAGAACACACTAAACATTTAACACAGTCACTCATACCTACACAAAATAAACTAAGAAAACACAGTTACACATTATACAAATCACAGAACACAACAGAGCCCAGATAAACAAATATAATTAAAATAAAACATAATTAAAACCAAAACATATGCCCACAGACAGTATTAATGCTCAACCCAGTTTTTCCAGAACAACCAGCTATTTATAACAATAATAATGAGCTACCTCGGTTCAGGTGAGCACCTGCATCACCTGACCGAGGTGCCTTCTGGGAAACTGAGTCGACTAACAAAAAACTACAAAATAAACATGTGCACACAGTGACCTCTAGTGGTAGTCCCTTACAGTCCCTTACAGTCCCTTGCTTATAGTATGTTTTTCATTGTTTAATAAACATTTATTATTCCTCATATAGACGAGCAATAGACATTTATATTAATTTAATTATTGTAGTACAGTACTTGTCTTGGTATTATTTTTCATGTTTAAAATAAGCAATGTTTTTCATGGAAACCTTTAAATAATAAATAAATAAATAAATAAATAAATAGATAGATAGATAGATAGATAGATAGATAGATAGATAGATAAATAAATATTTCACTGTCTGTAAATAAGTAACTTTATTATTAATGGAAGGACAACAAAAGTCTCCAGTGTTAGTGTTAGAGGTAAAGCTATAAAGTTTCTCAGTGACGTGAATGAGTTTAATAATTATCCAATCAACAGCAGTGCGGCCTTGTGGCTTATAATTACCCGGATTACTGTACCTGACAAAATACACTACCTGGGCAAAAAAGTCCTCATTTTAAAAGGTCATTTGAAATTGCTGGAGCTGTATTAAGAACTCTTCAACACATTATCAAATAATGGAAAGAAAAGTGCTGAAAAAGTGTTTTGTGGAAGAAATGTGGTCAAAGAGATCACTTAAACATTTGTGAAGTTGCATTGTAAAAATCAACAGTAACATTTCTACAGGCATTAAAAATCACAGGATTGAGCATAAACAGCTGTGTGTCCATGAGAAAGCCATTTGTTAGGGAGAGTAATCAGAAAAAAATGCTTTATTTTGCTAGGGAGCAAAAAGATAGGACTTTGGTGCAAAGATAAAATGTCATGTGGTCTATTGAGTTCAGATAGTGCCTATCCCAGAGTAATGGGTTGCGTCAGGGTAAGAAGAGTAGCACATGAAGTAATGCACCGTTCATGCATAGTGCCCACTGTACAAGCCTCTGAAGCCAGTGTTCAGATCTTCAGTTGGTCAGGTCTAGGCCCATCAATGGTTTGTAGAAATAAATTGAAGTCAGCTGACACCATGAATGTACTGAACGACCAGGTTATCATATCAATGACGTTTTCCCCCTGATGGAACAGGCATTTTCCAGGACTCTGGAAGAGTGGCTCTGGAGCATAAGAAATCTTCAGACATGAACTGGACACCACATTGTGTGCTGTAATCAAACTAAAGAAAATCTTTTTTTTATTATTATTTTTATAAAAAATAATAACAAACTGTTAAAAAACATAAAATAAATATTTTTTTGTTATTATATTTAAATTATATACATCAGTTAAAACATTATTTTTGTTATGAACAAACCCCTCAATGCGCACAAGTAAATATTTTAACCTCTTCACCATTACACGCTAACACCAGAGGACTTCACAAACCATCTGAGTAAATATTTCCCATTCAATTATAATTTAGTACGATGGCCGTGAAGTGCAAAACAACTTAACAAAACCGAAAACAAAATAACATTCAAAGACAAAATAACAAATTCAAAACCAAATTAACAAAACCCCAAACAAAACAACAAATTCAAAACCAAATTAACAAACCTGAAAACAAAATAACAAAACCCGAAACTAATTGTCAATTTGGTTTTGAATTTGTTATTTTGTTTTCGGATTTGTTATTTTGTTTTCGGTTTTGTTAATTTGGTTTGCACCTCTCGGCTGTTCAGAAACGAACCGGAAAAGGTAGGTATAGTTTGCGAATGAAATTCTTACCGCTGATTGGACGAGACACCTGTCACTCAAGATAAACAGGAAGTAGGAAATTGTGTCTCTAACTTTGTTTCTTGTGTGTTCTGCTTCATTAAAAAAAATTCGGTGTACAAAACTAAGAAAATAATGAAATTTGTCATTAGAAAGCAAGGAAATGGAATTTATTCAACATTACTTTGAGGATGGACATTCGTATGCCGTGATTTTGGATATGCTGATGACATATCACGGTATAAAGATTAGTTTGCGAACTGCTGTGTCTCTTTTAAAAGAAAAAAAATTCCACAATAACTGCAAAAATTTGGCAGAACGCCATATTTGAAACCACAATAAGGACAGTACATGTTTGCACATTCATACACACACGAATCTACCGCCGCTACATTACTTCCTGTATATCTTGAGTGACAGATGTCTCGTCCAATCAGCGGTAAGAATTTCATTCGCAAACTATACCTACCTTTTCCGGTTCGTTTCTGAACGGCCGAGAGGTGCAAACCAAATTAACAAAACCGAAAAACAAAATAGCAAATTCAAAAACAAATTAACAAAACCGAAAACAAAATAACAAATTCAAAATCAAAATGGCAAAACCGAAAACAAATTAACAAAACGCAAAACAAAATAACAAATTAGTTTTGGGTTTTGTTATTTTGTTTTTTAATTTGTTATTTTGATTTGGGTTTTGTTATTTTGTTTTTGAATGTTTTATTTCGTTTTGGGTTTTGTTATTGTGGTTTTTAATTTGTTATTTTGTTTTCATTTTGTTAAGTTGTTTTGCACTTCTCGTCCACCGTAGGAAACATCAGAATTACAGGGGAAATAAAACATTAACAAGGTTAATTTATTATATTTTTTCAAGTTTGGCGGGGCGTATCAAAACGTTAAACGGCCCGCAGTTTGCCCATGCCTGCTCTAGCGGCTCAGTATTATTTTATCTATAAGTAACTTTTATAGTATTATTTATATAAAAATTTATTATTAATTCATAAAAAAAACATTGACCTGCGTTTAGAATGACTTTTTAACTCAGTGTCTATATTTAAACTGTTGAACAGTCAATACAAATTAACTACAAACATTAACATTTACTCTTTCTGCAGTTTCTTACACATTTAATCTATCAGGCTTTTTAATGTGTCTTGTAGATCTCTGATTGAGTGTAAATCTCTGATTGTCTGATATTTGTGTTTCGTTGCTTGAATCAGTGTTACAGTCATTTGTTGTGGACAATGTACGTAACTCAGATCTTGCATTGCATTGATTCAGGTCTTCCCTTTCTTGTTCAGTCCGTCTGAAGATTTGTCCATTATCTGTTTTCACAGTATATGATCTTGGAGCTACTTCTTGCATGACTGTGGCTTTCTTGCTCCAGTTCTCATCATCTTTAATTCGGACAGCATCATACCTCACCAATGGTTGTAGACACTTTGTAGCCCTGTCATAGTAGAACTTCTGTGTATCTTTCAGTTGCTTGAGTTTCTGCTTCATTTTCACATTTCCCTTCCGTTTGGCACAAGACGGCAATGTAGTGCGAAGTTTCCGATTCATCAACATCTCAGCCGGGGCCATGCCACGCTCTAACGGAGAGGTTCTATAATTGAGCAGAGCAAGGTACGGATCAGACTTACTAACAACAGCCTTTTTAGAAATTGCTTAAGAATGTAAACTCCTTTCTCAGCTTTGCCATTTGACTGAGCATATTCTGGACTTGAAGTGCCATGCTTGAAGTCATATTGCACTGAAAAATCTTGCCACTCTTTGCTGCTGAAACAGGGACCATTGTCACTGACGACAGTCTGTGGTATGCCATGTCTTGCAAAAATTTATTTTGCATGTGTTATTGCACAGGTTGATGAAATGTTTGAGAGTAAGGCCAATCCAGGGTAATTTGAATAGTAATCAATCACCATTAGATAGTTATTGCCCTTCAGATGGGAGAGTGTAACAAACCTGCTACTATTAAAAATAAAAACCGGCCGTTAGCAGAATCAGGGTAGGATAAGGACCACCAGGGATCAATATTTATGTAACCAAAAAGTGTATATACATTTATTTACAGTGTGACACCATCCACTCCCAGTATATTCCACTACAAGCACACACACACACACACACACACACACACACACACACACACACACACAGACATGTAGAGTTCATTTACTGATCAGAGTCCGTGAGCTCACTCTAACAAAGTCCCTACAAAAAGCGATTACCATCCCGGGAAGTGCTTTGCTCTGCTCCTGCTGTCCTCTGGACGCACGTCCCCTTTTATGGGGATGCAGAGGATGCCGAAGATCCCAGCTGCTTATCATTCTGTTTATCATAACTTGACCTTAGGTGCATTGTAATATTTTCGTTACTGGAACTAGAGCCACGATTTGTGTAGGTAGACAAATTAGTTGGGGGTCTGTTTGGTGAAAATGTAGCATTTCTGATCAGAAGAATGAAATGAACTAAATGACTCAAAAAAGTCATCTTCATGAACATGATTCAAAGAACAGAGTCACTAAAATGATTCAAGCTTCCCATCACTAATGTGCATCTGTGTGTGCGTGCGCATGTGTGTGTGTGTGAAACCTTCCTTCCCGTCCCAGTCTTCTGTGTCTGCTTCACACGCACAGCCTGATTCTTTTCAAGGGTAAAGTGCAGATTAATTGGTTTTATTTTTATTTTTCTATTACTCATTTTTACATGAATATTTTTGGTTTGTGGAACGAATCACATGAGTTTCCATAATTTTTTTGAGGGGAATTATGGAATAAAATCACTGTCAAAAATAATCATGCGTACAAAAAAGATTTGTGTGTAATTCTGTGTTTTGTCTGAGTTGGATTCCAAAATCTACGGGCACGACAGCTTACAGATACGATATTTAGTGTGTTTGTTACAGTACAACTCTGAAATATACGACTCTGACTGTTTACAGACACAAAACTCGTTTTTACAACTCCTCTGTTACGCGGACGAATTGCGAAATTACGCCCATGAATGTAGTGTGTTATACCACTGTCATCAAAATACGTCATCAAGGCCACATACACAGGCATTACTATACGAAGGAAGAGAAATCGATTCTTTTTTTTTTACGCACAATTATTTTTGACAGTGATTATATTCCATAGGAAACTTGCTCTGAAACATTTAAAGAGGGGAGATAAACTCAGAAACTTTATTTCACTGACACGTTTCCTTATGGGCGCTTATGGTTCCTGACCACATGATGGCAGTGTTGGGAAAAGGGACATATTTAGTCAAGTAAATTGGTATGCTTTATATTGTATATTTGTGCCAAAGGTGTACAAGACTCCCTTTGTCCACCAACTTACGAACAAATCCGACTTACAAACATGCTCCTGGAACGCAACCCGTTCTTAGGTAGGGGACTACCTGTATTATAAATTTATTTCAATGTCTCACATGCAAAATTACTTCATGCACATGCACTTCATTCATGCGATAACTTGATCATTTAGTACATTCAGGTTGTCAGCTGACTATTTTATTGCCTACAGAGGCTTGTACAGAGACCACTATGCATGATGCGTGCATCACTTCATGCACTTCCCCTCCACCATTGCTAAAAAGTCCAATTATATGCTCCCTGTTTAGTCACACAGCTGTCAGTTCTTGTCACATTGTACATATGGAAAAGCTTTTAAGTTTACTATTAAACATAGCTGTGATTTCTACTGTAATTTTTTACCATACATTATTACTAAGCATTTAAGTAATCTTCATTTATGCGTATGAGTTCATATGTGAAGTATGTGTCCTAAAGTTGTTCTATAATGTACTGTATGCTTACAGGATACCATTACATACAAAAATGTTTCTCACATAGGCATTAAATGGTGTATCCAATAAAAATGTAATAAATTTAAACAATTATTTTGATTGTAAGAAATTCAGATTACTAGCTTATTTATAGTTGTTTCATATAAGATTTTGACATCTTTACCTTCAGGTAATTATGATGAGTTTGTAAAGCATACACTGTTGTTGGACACTTAAGCACTTTTCTTACAAGACAAGAGAGCCTGCCAGATGCCTAAAAGTAAATGTCTGTTGACTACATAATTATAAGACAAAAAATAAACTCTGCTCAGTCATGTAATTTGTGAAAATTTACTAAGTTAAAAACTTGGTGGCAGATTTATTTCTGTAAAGCAAGTTTGCAATTCCCAAGTCCTGTATGTTATAACTATTGTGTGATAATTTTATCGCCTTTGGTAGGTGATTATGATCATGATCATTGTGCATGCCTTTAACATCTTAGTTGGGGTTTGAGGAAAAATCTGGAATTAAATTTGAGTTAACTTTGAATTAATTATCTATCTATCTATCTATCTATCTGAAAGTGAAAAGTGAAAGTGAAACCCAGACGTGTCATTGAGCTCACACCGACCAGGACAACTTCTGCTTCTAATAACTGCTGAATCTAGTTACTACATATCCAGTCGAACGGAGAGTTGTATAAACCTGTGCAGGTTTGAAAAGGGGAAGGTAAAGGTATGTACTACATTTAATTTTGTTGAGTAGCTTTAAGTTGAGTAGTAATTTTGTTTTATATTGTATATTTACAATGAAGATGCAGTTCTGTATTCTGAAAAACAGTCTTATGTTCTATTGATGCATAATAAATCCAAAAATTAAGTTAATTTCACACCCAGTAAACACATTTGCTAGTTAATTTCATTGGAATTTCAATCTGCACTTTTTTAAAAACGGATTTTATGATTGTAGCTGAGGCACTTTCCTAATAACGGCAGGTAACGAGAAACTGTTAAAGATGATTACAGTCACTGACTGAGACCTGAGAGGCTGCTCAACAAATGTCTGACAGTAGAATGGGTGTCTGTCTGTAAAGAATGAATACTATGAATTTCTTCTGAAGGGTTAACCTGGAAAAAGAAAAAGGACATGGCAGAAGATTATCCTCCTGGAAACAAACGACCCAGAATTGAATATTCACCTCCTACCGGTAAGTTAAACAATTCAACACCTACAAGGTTTTTTTTTTTTTTACTTACTGTTTTTTTGTGCAGAAGTATATGGTTATGTTTCTGCACCACTGGCTGGTTGTTTAAAAAAACAACAACAATATAATAAGCTGAAGCGTCTGCTTTTGTAAACAGTATACAGGTGTCCAGTTTTACCTGTTTCCTCTGTTGCTTCGGGGTATTTGTTGATCAGGGGTAGGTTTCTAGCTTGTCACGTGGATGGCCCAGCTTCAATTCCCAGTGTGAAAGGATCTGTGAAATAGATATATGCAAATAAGAAAGATTATCAAACTAGTTTATGTTGTAACGTTCTTGTTGTAGGCATGTACAGACATGACCATGTGTGAAATTATATCCAGGGTTATGTGGCAACACTAATATAGTAGGTTAACTATTTCATGACTTAATGTACCTAATATCAGACCCATGAAGTGTTTCCCAAGCTGCAAACCTTTATCTTTTGCCTGCTCCCCCTGCAGTCTGGTTTCCAGTTGGGCGACCTGAGGTTGTGCCCAATTAGCCACTTCTCTCCCCTTATCATACAGTAGTACTGAGTGAGAGACTTTCCCATTCAGTACCAATAAAATTTTCTGGCAGCAGGCATCAGATTTTCCTGAAGAATTTGATTATATTTTTCTTTCTCTTCTGACAAGTGCACCATTCACTGCTGCAGAGAAACACCCCATAAGAGGATATTACCACCTCCATGCTTAATGTAGGAATGGTGGGATTTGGATGGTGAGCTGTATTGGATTTTAGCCAGACACATCATTTGATGTTTTGACCAAAGAATGCAATTTTAGTTTCATCTGACCACCTGTGTATTTACAAAGCTCAGTCGTGACTGCATGTAGCCATGTGATTCCATGTGAAGATAGTTCAAGCCATAATTTGTCATAATTGAGATGATTATGGCTTACAGCTCATGAAAACCCCAAATCCACAATCTCAGAAAATTGGAATACAGTGGAACCTTGGATTCTGAGCATATTTCTTTCCGGAAGCGGGCTCGTATTCCAAAAACACTTGTAAACCAAATAGACTTTTCCCATAAGAAATAATGAACACTCAAATAATTCGTTCTACAGCCCAAAACAATAAATACATAAAAATAATTAATACAACATATAAAGTCAAAATAAAACAAATTAACCTACACTCAACATAAAAAAAAAAGTAAAAATAGATCCACACAATTAAGTATTTCCGTTTGTGCGCGCAGGCGCCATGTATTTGTATGTGTGTGTGTGTGTGTGTGTGTGTGTGTGTGTGTGTGTGTGTGTGTGTGTGGAATTAGCCCCTCGCCTCGTCTTAAACAGTAAAACTCCTTCTCCCTCCCCACACATTTTTAAGTTTCACAACTAACATGCACAATGCAAACACTGTTTTAACGGGAAAAAAAAGAAATCTCTCTAATGATACTCGCGTG
The DNA here is from genome assembly GCA_013621035.1 of Clarias magur. NCBI lineage: Eukaryota > Metazoa > Chordata > Actinopteri > Siluriformes > Clariidae > Clarias > Clarias magur. The sequence goes on from QNUK01000190.1 coordinate 370,443, forward strand.
CTGTAAAGTAAAAAAAAAAAACAAATGAACCAGCACATTACTTTTAAAAAGAATCGCGACCGAGCTGAGTTTTCTGTGTAAATAAAGCGCGTATGCAGCCGGGGAGATCTGTGTGTGTGTGTCTGTGTTGGTGTCAAATTACGCGCGCACACGCACACATAAAGTAAGTGTTTGTGTGTGTGTCGGTGTGTGTGGGGCACAGTGTCAAATTACGCCCGTGCACAGGGGACAGGGAGATGTTGATTATAAGAGACGAGCACTAAGACGCAGCAGGGGACTCTTATTTTGACACGGGGGATGCAGCACAGGAGCCGATTATCTATAATTCCCGCAGTGCAAGAGAGAGAAAAGTCATTGGCTCAGTTGTGATCACTTGCTGCTCGGGGTGTCAAAATAAGAGTCGCATGCATGATACATGATACTCGGTGCCCGTAAACTAATACTTGCTCGGTTTCCGATTAAAAATGTATTAAAAATCTTTGCTCGGTTTGCGGAACATTCGTAAACCACGTTACCCGCAATTCGAGGTTCCAATGTATTGTGAAAAGGTTCAATATTCTAGGCTCAAAGTGTCTCACTCTAATCAGCGAATTAAAGCAGGTAGGGTTTCAGCTCTGGTTCAAAGGGGAATCGAATCTTTAAGGATTCGGGTTACAATTTATAGCATACACTTTATCATCTGTTTAAACCCGTCCAGCGTTTAGTACGATTCAGTGTATCTTTACTAATTCTGCTTATCATATGGCCATTAATGATAATACAAAATCTGGTGGCGGAGCCTTCGTTGAGGACTTCGAAGTTCTGGCACGAAGTTTTGAGAAGCCGTAGAGAGCAGATGAGCAGCTTGCTTGCCGGTCAGATGCAGGGTGAGAGTCGACGGTGGATGAGCGATGAGAGAGCTTGCTTCAGACGTGAAGTTGATGTTCAGTCGTGGGATGATGTTGGAAGACGTAACGATGTGCTCGGACCCTGGCGTTTTAACCCATTGTTGTTGGTCCGTCCCACGGGTGATTGATGCAATTATATGGGGTTGCGGGATCAGCCCCGCCTCACGTTGGAAATTTTAATACCTTTTATGAATTAAGTTTACACATGCTCTGTTCATGTTAATAACATTTATGGACATAAGCATTCTTTGAATAAGATAAGCTTTCGGTAGATACCACACATCCCATATCTCACACACTCATTCATGCCTTTATTTAGTTAAAAGGGGTTTATAACTGCTGGTTACACATTCTAAGATATGTAGAATAAGCAGAGGTACATATAGACATTAAACATGCTGAGTAACTATACACTGATATAAGTTTGCCCCATTGGCACGCTTTAAAGATGATCTGCAATAGTGTCTCTGCCATGTGTCCCTTTGTTCACAGAAAGGCCTATTTCTGGAGGTCTTTTCTGAAGTCATGCGGTCTGCTCAAAGGGGCCCTGGAATGTAATAGCTTGATGGCCCAATCTGGGGCTTGTTCATCCCTACAGGCATAACACCTGCAAAGAGTTCTTGAGCCTTTAAATGGTCTCTATGTCTGTTTCAACAGGAAGCACAATCATGGGAAAGAGTGCTGACCTGACAGTTCACTGACCATCACTGACATGTTGGATGTTCCCAAAGTGCTATATCAAAGCACATTAATATAAAGTTATGTGGAAAGAAAAAGGTGCGTAAGCAGCAGGGATGACAGCAGCCTGGAGAGGATTGTCAGGAAAAGGCCAGTCAAAATTGTTGTGCACTTTCACAAGAAGTGGACTGAGGCTGGAGTCAGTGCATCAAAAGCCACCACACACAGACGGATCCTGGACATGGATCCTGGACATGTCCTGTTCCGCTTGTCAAGCCGCTCCTGAACAAAAAACAACGTCAGGAGTGTCTTACCTGGTCCAAAGTCCTCTTTTCTGATAAGAGCAACTTTTGCAGGACCCAAATCTGGAGGAAGAATGGAGAAGCACACACTGCAAGATGCGTGTGAAGTTTCCACAGTCTGTGTTGACTTGGGGAGCCATGTCATCTGCTGGTGTTGGTCCACTCTGCTTCATTAAGCGCAGACGAACTATATGGTGATGCCGACTTCATTTGCCCACCTGCCCACACTGCCAAAAGCACCAAAACCTGGTTTAATGATTGTGGGATTACTGTGCTTGATTGGCCAGCAAACTCACCTGACCTGAACCCCATAGAAAATCTATGGGGCATTGCCAAGAGAAAGATGAGAGACATGAGACCGAAAAATGCAGAAAAAATGCAGAGCTGAAGACTGCTATTGAAGCATCCTGGTCTTCCATAACACCTCAGCAGTGCCACAGGCTGATAGCTTCCATGCCACGCCGCATTGCGGCAGTAATTGCTGCAAAGGGGCCCAAACCAAGAACCTCACATTGCGAGTAACATGGTTTACAAGTGTTCCGCAAGACGAGCAAAAATTTTTAATAAATTTTGACTTGAAAAACCGAGCAAGTCTTGATTTACGAGTGCCGAGTATCATGTATCATGCATGCGCTCTTGTTTTGACACAGAGCGTCACGTGATCACAACTGAGCCAATGATTTTTCTCTCTCTTGCGCTGCGGAATTGTGAGTAATCGTCTCCCCTGCTGGTTTTTAGTGCTTGTCCCTTATTGGTATAATCACTGGTTCCCTCTCTGTTTCAGCATGTCTCCTATGTGTGTGTGTGCACGTAATTTGTCACCGACACACACACACACACACACACACACGCACACACACAAATACACGCCGCCTGCTTGCACAAACGGAAACACTTTTTTAAAAAGGTAAAGTGCAGGTTAATTCGTTTTATTTTTACTTTATATATTGTATTAATTATTTTTATGTATTTATTTATTTTTGGCTGTGGAACAAATTATGTGAGTTCATAATTTTTTATGGGAAAATTAGGTTTGGTTTACGAGTGTTTTGGAATACGAGCCCACTTCCGCAACGAATTATACTCGTAATCCAAGGTTCCACTGTACTGAGTACATATGCAAACATATTCTTTTCAGAGGTCCGATATTGTTCTATGTATAATCCTTGTTTTATTGATTGCATGTAATATTCTAATTTTCTGAGATTGTGGCTTTGGGGTTTCATGAGCTCTTCTCAATTATGACAAATCACAGCTTGAACTATCTTGTTTTGCATGTAATGAGTCTATCACCTTTTAAGTTGCATTACTGAAATAAATTAACTTTTGCACAATATTCTAATTTTTTTAGTTTCACCTGTATAAGCTGCATTTATGAAGAATTTGTGATATTGTTGTCATAAATTTCTGCAACTGCTTCTGAGTTGTTGTAGGCCTCCTGATCCATGGAGGGTCTGTTTGACCAAATACCTTCTACTTCTTAATAATAGACTTCACTGTGTTTATGTGTAAGTGATAAAACCTATGAATTATAATTTTTTTTGTTTTCATCTCCCTACTTGTGCCTGTGCACAACTTTATCCCAGAGATTAAGACAGTGCCTTGCCAACCGTAGTTGATTGTTTGCTGCAGCTGCACTACCAAGGACTGAGGCAATGTCCACACATAGCTGAATATTTTTAAAAACTAAGACTTTCCTCTCCGTTTTGGCCTTTCATCCACATGCACAAGCAGTTTAAGTTCGTTGAAAATTGAGCTTTTGGAAAACTCCTTCCAATGAGAATATTTTCTCATTGGATTGGCCACCCTGTAGTTTGGCGCCATTTACATTCAAATTTTCGAGCGGGTTGTTTTAAAGTACGTCTGTGGTCATTATACCAAGGAGTGAGTTTCTTATCTCTAATAATTTTCCTTTTAACTGGAGCTACATTATCTAAGCTATAACGAAGTGTTGACTCTGTTGACCTGTTCGAGTTCTGTGAAGTCAAATGGTGATCCAATCAAGGTTGATAATTCTGGAAGATTATTGATAAAGCTCTGTGTGGTATTTGATGTGAATGTACGTTTAAGGTGGAAGCGCGGTGCTGTCCATACATTATTACTATGACACGCTTTAATCGAGACAAGGTAGTGATCTGAGATAACTTCAGACTGTGGAATTGTGGTTATATTTCCTATACTTAATCCGAAGGATAATATTAAATCCAAAGTGTGACCTGCTTTATGAGTGGGTCCTACTACACACTGATTCACTCCTACTGAGTCCAGTATGGACAAGAATGCTGTTCTCAGAGGGTCTTCTGGATTCTCAAAATGAATATTAAAGTCTCCAGCAATTAACGCTTTGTCTACAGAAACAACAAGGTTTGAAAGGAAATCTGCAAATTCACAGAGAAACTCAAAGTACGGCCCTGGGGGTCTGTAAATGACGATTAGCGGGATCGACTGAGCTGACTTTATGTTACTATAGAGAGCTTCAAATGCATTAAATTTAAATCTGTGTTTTTGTATGATAGACAGATTATCTGTCATGAAATGGAGTGCGAGGCATAAACGCAGAGGTCCAGGTGGTAAAGGAGACGATGTTTTATTTAAACACAAAAACCAGGGAAATTAACACCACAAATATACTTTAAATGAAAATGAAACTAAAACACGTTCAACGGTAACGGGAGACACAACTAAACATGATCAACATTTACAAGGTTAACTTAACAGATGCAAGACAAAAACTGGAACTCAAACAACCTATTTATAAAGAAACTAATAACTAACTCGGTTCAGGTGAGCGCCCATGTCACCTGACCGAGCTGCATGAAAGGAAAACAAGTTAAACACAAAAGAAACTACAAACAAATCTTCTGGGCGCTAGGCGCCCTCTAGGGGTTATCCCTGACATTATCGTTATAAATAACTGCAACGTCTCCTCCTCTACCAGTTCGCCGAGGCTGATGTATGTAGCTGTATCCAGGAGGACTAGCTTCATTTAAAGCTACAAACTCGTCCTGTTTAATCCCAGGTTTCTGTTAAACATGCTATATCAAACTCCTGATCTGTGATAGTTTCATTAACAATAACTGCTTTAGATGCGAGAAATCTAATATTTAACAGTCCTAGCTTCAAATCAGAAGTGCCGGCTGCACATTCAGTGTGATCGGAGTTTGTGGTGTCTATGTTAATTAAATTACTAAAACAAACTTTCTGCGTCTTTCTAAATTTATGTTTATGTTTAGCTCGGGGAACAGACACAGTCTCAATATGATGAACCCTGAGTGACGACTCTATGCAGCTAGCAGACGGTTGGTTTAGCCTGTCTGTCTGCTCCCTGGCCTGGGCTCTGGATTGTCACAGATTAACTAGGCCTCTTCTGAGACTATGTGCTATACTACAAGAAATGAGAGCAGCACCTTCCCGAGTGGGATGGACACCGTCCCGCCCTAACAGGCCAGCTTTGCCCTCAGAGGTCTTCCAGTTATCTATAAAGCCAACGATGTTTTCAGAGCACCACCTGGACATCCAGCGGTTCAGCGACCATAACCTGCTGTAAGATATGTCGCCACGCCTTATTGGGATGGGACCAGAGCAAACTACTTCTTCGGACATCGCCTTCGCTATTTTAAACACCTCTGTAAAGTTATGCTTGCTAACCTCTGACTGACGAAGGCATATATCATTAGCTCCAGCATGTACCACTATCTTAGAGAACCTATGCTGTCCAAGAGCCCTAAGATTACCTGCTATGTCCGGTGCTCTGGCTCCCGGGATACACCTGACCACTGCCGCTGGTGCCCCTAAAGGCCTAGCTAATTTCACATGCCTCAGTATGTAGTCTCCTATAACCAGAGCTCTTTCAGGTTTCTCAGCGGGTGCATCACTGAGGAGAGCGAACCTGTTGGACACATGAAGCGCAGAAGAGGTGTGCTCAGGTGGGCTTGCCTTAGCGATAGCTTTGGCTGAATGAGTATGCCGCCGAGTCGTCACCCACGCGCCCTGCTGTGAGGGCTCTACTGCTGGAGTCGGGGGCTGATTATCTCTTCCTGTGGCTCCCAGACTTTCCGGAATAACGCTGCTCTCACCCTCTCTAACCCTCTCTAAAGTCTGGATGAGCTCCTCTAATGCCGATATCTTCTCTTTATGTAAGGTGTTTCATAACATTGTATGAATCCTTAATCTGGGGACGAGCCTCATTTGGTAACTTACAAGTGCTGGTATTAGTACCTTGAGATAAAACACATATTCCCGGTCAAAATGTATGATTTTGGTGTTTTTACACGTTTTGTATGTACATAAATGTGCCTTTAATTTGATCTGTTTTTAAAAACATTTTATATGTCTACCATTTTTGGAAAAAGTATTCTCTTACATGAGTGAAGAACCATATATGGTCAGTGCAGTAACCTTGATTTGCAACATGGAAATGACAACCATGAAAAAAAAGTCTTTATCTTTTGAAAAAAAATATATTTTCCAAGCATTTCAATCAGTGCCCTATAAAGAGTTTAAGTAATGTTTATTTACTGTACATCCTCCAATTGCAGGTGGATCCAGTTATGGAGTTATGACTGAAGAGAAATTACAGTGCTCTACCTGCCATAATGTGATAACTGTTAACAATCCACAATCCTGGAGTAAGGTTGATTACTTTTACTGTCCATTTTGCAAAAATACATTTTCCAAGAAACGTGAACTCCAGATGACTCCAGCATTAAGAGACGGTACAGATTACTTCAAGAAGAAAAGTGCTCTTGAACAACCAGAGGTTCTTTGTGATGCCTGCACTGGAGAGAAACAAAAAGCTGTAAAATCCTGTCTAGATTGTTGTGGGAGTTTCTGTGCATCTCATTTAGAGCCTCATCAAGTTGTTCCGAATTATAAGAATCACAAACTAATAAATGCAGTGGAGAACCTGGAGAAATACATCTGCCAAAAGCATGGGAAACCACTGGAGCTGTTCTGTAGATCCGATAAGAAGTTTGTGTGTCAGTTCTGCACTGAGGGAGATCACAAGAATCACAAAGTTACTCCATTAGAGGAGGAGAGTGGACAGAGGAAGGTGAGAGACACCAACATCAATGTTAAATTATGAAGAATGCAAATGAAGGAAAATTCAGAGAATAAACTGTTGTGTGTTTTTGATTTCTGTGCAGAGTCAGCTGGGAAAAACACAGAAAGAGCTGCGGCAGATAATCCAGGAGCGAGAGAAGAAGATCCAGGAGATCCATCACTCAGTAAACCTCAGCAAAGTGAGTCAGACATGATGAATCCATGATATCTACTGCAGTTTATGCTTCATATTTTGTTTTTAGAGTGTACAAAGTGACACTATTAGTTGACATTTATTGTGAATGTACTTTTTTAGAAAAATACAGAGAAAGAGAAATCAGACAGTGTTGAAGTCTTCACCTCTCTGATTCGCTCCATTGAGAGGAGTCAAGCTGAGCTGCTGCAGGTGATGGAGGAGAAGCAGAAAGCAGCAGAGACGCAGGCTGAAGGACTCATTAAAGAGCTGCAACAGGAAATCACTGATCTAAAGACGAGATACACTGAGCTGGAGCAGCTCTCACACACTGACGATCATCTCCACTTCCTACAGGTTAGTGTTCCTCTCTCAATCACTAAAGCACAAGACAGAAGATCACTGAACATCAGCTGAGGGATTTCTCCTCTCTCCTCTTCTACTGTAGAGTTATATATCAATGTGCTGCGCTCCAGACACCAGGATACGGACTGAGATCAGGATTAACATTGAAGTGAACGTGGCCTTTCTGAGGATGACTCTGTCTAAGTTTCAGCAGACTCTGAATGAGAAACTGGAGGAAACAGGTGAAGAAATCTCTAATAAATTAATTACCTTTCAGAGGCTGTTAGTGATTTATTTATTAATGGAATGACTAGATGCCTATGTATGTTAATTAATTGTATGTTAATCAATAACTTTATCTAATATCTACAGATATTCTGATAAATATCATATTTTGTTAATTAGTTTCCAGAGAACTGAAGAGGAATAAGCAGTATGCAGGTACACTGGAGTTTCTATTTCTTATACATTATATTAGTGCAACACTAGTAATAGGTAGCTGTACCCTTTTAAAGGGTAACTGCATACACTGCCTGGCTCAAAAAATGTTGTTTCAGATGAGTCAAATTATCACCTGCATCAAGCAAAGAAAACATTTAAATGTCCGGAATTGGGTTAAGAACTGTCCATGGCTTTATTAAACCTTAGAAGGTTAGTGCTGAACTATCGGATTTATGGAAGATAGAAAAAACATCCTGTGTCAGCATCACAGTGAAGTTGCATGGCAAAATTGTTAAAAAGAAATCAGAGCTATGTTTAATTGTGAATGTAAGAGCATTTCCACATGGTAATTCAGAGGATAAATACACACGTGGACAAAATTGTTGGTACCCTTCGGTCAATGAAAGAAAAACGCACAATGGTCACAGAAATAACTTTAATCTGACAAAATTAATAATAAATAAGAATTCTGTGAATGTTAACCAATGAAAGTCAGACATTGCTTTTGAACCATGCTTCAACGGAATTATTAAAAAAAAGAACTTATGGAACAGGCCTGGACAAAAATGATGGTACCCCTAACTTAATAGTTTGTTGTACAACATTTTGAGGCAATCAATGCAATCAAACAATTCCTGTAACTGTCAATGAGACTTCTGCACCTCTCTGCAGGTATTTTGGCCCACTCCTCGTGAGCAAGCTGCTCCAGTTGTTTCTGGTTTGAAAGGTGCCTTTTCCAGACAGCATGTTTCAGCTCCTTCCAAAGATGCTCAATAGGATTGAGGTCCGGGCTCATAGAAGGCCACTTTAGAATAGTCTAATGTTTTCCTCTTAGCCATTCTTGGGGGTTTTTAGCTGTGTGTTTTGGGTCATTGTCCTGTTGCAAGACCCATGACCTGCGACTGAGACCCAGCTTTCTGACACTGGCCAGCACATTTCTCTCTAGAATCCCTTGATAGTCTTGAGATTTCATCGTACCCTGCACAGATTCAAGACACCCTGTGCCAGATGCAGCAAAGCAGCCCCAGAACATAACAGAGCCTCCTCCATGTTTCACAGTAGGGACAGTGTTCTTTTCTTGATATGCTTCATTTTCTCCTTCCTCCTTGGTCATCTCCCATGTAGTCCACCTTGGCTCATACAATGACGGATGGTGCGATCTGGCACTGATTTTCCTATAGCATGAAGTTCACCTTGGATATCTGTAAAAGTCTTTCTCGGTCATGAATTTTCCTCGTGCGGCCACGTCCAGGGAGGTTGGCTACAGTCCCATGGATCTTAAATTTCTGAATAATATGTGCAACTGTAGTCACAGGAACATCTAGCTGTATGGAAATGGTCTTATAGCCTTTACCTTTAACATGCTTGTCTATAATTTTCTTTTGAATCTCCTGAGACAACTCTTTCCTTCGCTTCCTCTGGTCCATGTTGAGTGTGGTACATACCATGTCACCAAACAACACAGTGACTACCTGGAGCCCTATATATAGGCCCACTGACTGATTACAAATGTGTAGACACCTGTGATGCTAATTAGTGAACACACCTTGAATTCACATGTCCCTTTGGTCACATTATTTTCAGTATTTTCTAGGGGTACCATCATTTTTGTCCAGGCCTGTTCCATGAGTTTATTTTTTAAAATAATTCTGTTGAAGCATGGTTGAAAAGCAATGTCTGACTTTCATTGGTTAACATGCATAGAATTTTTTTAATTATTACTTTTGTTAGATTAAAGTTATTTATGAGACCATTGTGACTTTTTCTTTCATTGACCGAACGGTACCAACAATTTTTTCCACGTGTGTATGTGCATGGTCCTGGGATAACCACTTAATCCTGAGACTCTTTGGAGCAATGGAAAAAGGTCATGTGGTCTGATGAGTCCGGACTGACCCTATCAGAAGAGTGATGATTTGCGTCAGGGTAAAAAGGGAAGAGCATGAAGCGATGCACCTATCATGCATAGTGGTTGCTTCAGTCGGTCAGTCTAGGCTCAGAAATGTTATGTGGAAATAAAAAGTCAGCTGACAACCTGAATGTATTGAATGGCCTTTTATAATAATATATAAACATCTATGGAGTTTTTCTTCCCTGATGTCACGGGTATATTACAGGACTCAGACTGTCAAAGAGTGGTTCTGGGAGCATAAGGAATAATTTTCACACATGAACTGGACTCTGTGGACATTGTGATCAAAGCTAAAGGAGCTTGTACATAAGTGTGTGTTTCACAGTGTATATTTCATGTTTATATATTATTTTCCCATACTTGCTAATAAATCATAATTACCTGCTAATAAATCATAATTATTATAGATGATAGCCCAGAATACATCTGAATACTCATGTTGTGTTCTTTTTAGTGGATGTGTCTCTGGATCCTGATACAGCTCATCCCAATATCATTCTCTCTGATGATGGAAAACATGTGACTTATGCAGACACAAAGCAGAATCTCTCAGGCATGCAGAAAAGATTCACTAATTATCCAATGATCCTGGGAAAGCATGGTTTCTCTTCAGGGAGGTTTTACTATGAGGTGCAGGTCAGTGGGAAGACTATGTGGGATTTAGGAGTGGTCAGAGAATCTGTTAAAAACAAGGGACGGTTTAAGGCATTTAAACCTCACAATGGATACTGGACCTTGATTCTAAGGAAGGGGAATGAGTATAATGCTCGTGATGAGTCCTTGATCCCCCTCTTCCTCAGTAAGAAGCCCCAGAAGATTGGAGTGTTTGTGGATTATGAGGAGGGTCTGGTCTCCTTTTATGATGTTGAGACTAGTTCTCATATCTACTCTTTCACTGGTCAGTCTTACACTGAGAAACTCTATCCATTCTTTAGTCCTAGAGCGAATGGTGGAGGTAAAAACTCAGCACCAATGATTATCTCTCATGTGTAAATCAATTGTGTATAAGAGGTCCAAAGTGAACGATGTATTACTAAAAACAGAAAAACTGTCACGAACTGGTATGACAGGCAGTTCAGGCAGATGTTATTGCCGTGGGCAGAGAAGGCAGAGGGGTTGGTTTTTTCAACATAAAAGTCTTTAATAAACAACCAAAACACAAACAAACAGACACATACCTCGTCTCTTTTGACCCATACAGGCTCTTTAAACATAGACAGGCTTCTCTTAACAAATACAGACTTCTCTAGATGTAAACAGACCATTTAAGCATTTCAGACAATTTAAGCCCCTGTAGGACTGACATGAAGGACTTAGGACTGACACCGAAACTAGGAACACTACAGGACCAGGGACACAGGGGCTAGAGACAGAGCTAGAGACTGGACGTGACAGGGCTAGAGACTGGACGAGAACACTAGCGGTGAGACAGGGAACACACCAGAGATTAGGGGGAACACACGGGAGGCTAGGGGGGCACACGGGAGGCTAAGGAAGTACACTGGAGACTAGGGGAGCACACAGGAGACTAAAGGAAACTGAAGAAACACTCAACACAGTACATATATACATACACAAAATAAACTAGGAACATACACTTACACATTATACAAATTTATGGAAGATAGAAAAACATCCTGTTTTAGCATCACAGTGAAGTTGCATGGCAAAATTGTTAAAAAGAAATCAGAGCTATGTTTAATTGTGAATGTAAGAGCATTTTCACATGGTAATTCAGAGGATAAATACACACGTGGACAAAATTGTTGGTACCTTTCGGTCAATGAAAGAAAAACTCACAATCGTCACAGAAATAACTTTAATCTGACAAAAGTAATAATAAATAAGAATTCTATGAATGTTAACCAATGAAAGTCAGACATTGCTTTTCAACCATGCTTCAACAGAATTATATAAAAAAATTAACTAATGGAACAGGCCTGGACAAAAATGATGGCACCCCTAACTTAATAGTTTGTTGCACAACCTTTTGAGGCAATCACTGCAATCAAACGATTCCCGTAACTGTCGATGAGACTTCTGCACCTCTCTGCAGGTATTTTGGCCCACTCCTCATGAGCAAGCTGCTCCAGTTGTTTGAAGGGTGCCTTTTCCAGACAGCATGTTTCAGCTCCTTCCAAGGAGGTCAGGGCTCATAGAAGGCCACTTTAGAATAGTCCAATGTTTTCCTCTTAGCCATTCTTGGGTGTTTTTAGCTGTGTGTTTTGGGTCATTGTCCTGTTGCAAGACCCATGACCTGCGACTGAGACCCAGCTTTCTGACACACCAGAGATTAGGGGGAGCACACGGGAGGCTAGGGGAGCACACAGGAGACTAAAGGAAACAGAAGAAACACTCAACACAGTACATATATAAATACACAAAATAAACTAGGAAAACACACTTACACATTATAAAAATCCCAGAACACAACAGAGCCCAGATAAACAAACATAAGTAAAATAAAGCAAACCAAAACATATGCCCACTGTCAGTATTAATTCTCGACCCAGTTTCCCAGAACAATCAGCTATTTATAACACTAATAATGAGCTACCTCGGTTCAGGTGAACACCCGAATCCCCTGACCGAGGTGCCTTCTGGGAAACAGAGTCGATTAACAAAACTACAAAGCAAAAACAAACATGTGCACACAGTGACGTCTAGTGGTAGTCCCTTACAAAAACATACAAAAAGCATACAATTCACCTTTCTACAATATTTAAGAAAAAATTTCATAAATAGGTAGCATTTTTATATATCTTTAAAAAATATATTTATTCTGGTAAATGTGTGTTTTTAAGCAATTGTAACTGATAATATAGTTGCTTTTTAGATTAGACAGCTATTTCTAATCTTTGCTGGGAACATTGTATTAAAAGACTCTAAAAAACAAATAATCTTTTATTAAATAACTTTAGAATGTGCTTTACACTGTTTACATATTGGGTTTTTTCTAATTTACTATTCATTTAAATGTGGATTTAAAAAAATGTGCAAAGCCCCTGCTGCTGTTTATTGGATAGGGAGTGCTTTTCAGAGTATTTACAGGGATGACATGAGAACTATAGTTAAAGATCACGAGAAATAGTTAAACAAAATAAACGGAGCACCGTGATACCCCTTAAAGGTATCGGAATAAATAATCAAGCAAAAGTTGGAGTTAAAACAAACAAAAATAATGATTACAAATAAAACAATAAGCAAAAGTATAATCAAAAAAATTATATAGAACAGGCATCTAATGCAAATACCGCCCAGTTCCCCAAATCACATTTTAATACAACCTAATGCAGGGACTGATAGGATTTGCAGTTCCCCAATACCCAATATGCATATCATTACTTAAAGTAATACAGAAAGAAATATAAAGAAACAATGGACAACTACATTTTAATAATAATAATAATAATAATAATAATAATAATACCTAAATAACCATTGTTTTTTTTAACATCAGGTGTGAATTACAGTACAGTCTAGAATTTATGGTGAATCAATCTAGAAAAATGAATGAATAAATTTTAGTTTTTTTTTTTTTTTACAGAAAACTCAATTTAATTTAATTTGTTAGTTTATTTGACAGGGACATTGTACAGTACATTAATTTACATATCTGTAAATGTACCAGAATTACCCACACGTATACATATACATAAAATGAAAGTAAGGTCAGGGGACATCTCATTAATTGTGTTAATGTTGACAAGTCTGACTGTTGATGAACCAATTCATCAGATAAATTTTGATAAATGTTATATAAGTCCAGATCTCAGACAGAATGCCATTCTTGTGTTGCTTTAACAGAAAATGACAACTGACTGGATGTACTTTTCTTGAGTGGAAAACAGTTCTCTCCTTACTTTACCGCTTGTATGTTGGGATTAAGGAATTCTTATGTTTACAAATTGTCTAAGTGGAGGAGAAAACAGCCCATGGATAACTTTAAACATTAAACACAAATTTACATAGGTAATCATAATATCCCAACTTAAACTTTTTTGTAACATCCATGAGTGGTGATAACATCGTGATTTTCTGTCAAGTGTTTTCAATGTTTGCTTGTACAGAGAACCTAATGATTTTAATGTAGAAGAATTTGTATGTAACTATGTAGTTAAACAGTACTTCCTGTAATATGGCCATGTTACATTTACATATACATTTTGTAAGTTTTTTACAAACTTGTCATTTCTCTGTAATATGTATGTATTACTGCGTCATCCGCAAACATTTGAATGAAGATGTTTGGACGAGCTAAGGTAAGTTAAATTATATATAAAGAAACAGTAGTGGCCCCAGGGTTGATCCTGGTGGGTCACCCGTAGACAGACATGGGGGAGGTCAATGATGATTTTGGATTCTAATACACTGTATGTATGATTTAATCCATTTAAAGCTACCAGAAAAAAAAATCCTGATGATTTACAGTGTCAAAACTCCTTCAAAAACTATAGAACTAACAACACCACCCTTATGAAACAATGATTTTATATTCTCTGTGAGAAAGCAAATTGCAATTTTACAGTTGTTAGTAAAATGTTTAGCCCTAAACCCAAAATGCATTGGAGGAAGGGTGAATGAAGACATCCAAGAAGCATAACATCACCCCACTCACGGGCCACTTACCAATACTCCACCGCACGACTCCTTGCTATTTCCAGACCCCGGACTAAACTCCTCACTTAGCTTTTATAACGTGGAGAAATCCTGTGGCACATTAACGTTAACTGTTGCCAGCTGGCCTACGTAGGAAGCCTACAGCGTGAGCGAGGAGCAATAACAGATTGAGACACATGCCCATCACAGGTGCTGTTAATAATTAGTGATTTTTGAAGCTCTGGTCTAAACCTACCAGAGGTAACTTTTAGTCGCCTTCCTGGAAAGGTCTTCATGAGAGCTATGAGATGGTGGTTGATGGGTTTAAAAATGCACTTGACAATACTGTTCTTGCAAGAACTATTCCAGAAAGGCTGACCTTCATCTCTGAAACCTTCAAAATCTGCTTTAGCTCTCCTTATACTTTTAACTACCTTATTCCTTAATGTTACAAACCTATTTCTTGCAGTTGTTGTCCTTAATTTCATTGTATATTTCAAAGCAAGGAGCCTATGTCAGGAGACTTAGGGTACATGGCAGGGTACACCCTGGGCAGGGTGCCAATCCATTGCAGGGCATGGACGCACACACATACACTCACTCATTCACACACTACAGGCAATTTGGGAATGCCAATTACCCTAACCTACATATCTTTGGACTGTGGGAGGAAACCGGAGTACCCGGAGGACTTCTCAATTCATTTTTGTCATAAAAACTACACACTAAAATATGCTGGGTTGTTTTTACTACCCAAAAACTAATTGCCTCTGTTGGGTAAGTTTTCTGGGTTATTTACAGGAATTGGGTATTTTTTGTTTAACCCAGCTTGCTGGGTTGGAGTTGGGTTATCTAGTGACAGCTAACATCACAGACAAGGCCGCCCCTTCCCCGAAGTTCACCAGTGTATTCAGTGGCTGTGTCAACTTTGTGTCTTTTTTTTTGGTCTTCCTCCTCGAGCATTTAAGAGGAAATGTACACGTTAAATATAAGGTCTGTACACACACTTTCACTCACCTATGACTGAATTTGTTCACTGTATGTAACATTTGTTACTGTTACCGTGTTAACGTTACACTCAAACTTTCTGCCTGGTCTGTGCTATAGCATGCTAGTTTATCTGACAAATGCTGCTAGGTAGCCAAACCAAAGAAACCCACCTGTGTGTGAAATACACTGCAAAAATGTCTGAGCTTTCTTTGTAGAATGCTCGCATGATGAATGAAAGCTAAACTGTTAATTGTAGTGCCAGCATGACGCTAGCATTTAGCTAGGTTGCTAGCGTTAGCAACCACATATAAAAAGCTGAGGTGTTATAAAACACTTCTTACAAATATGAATACTAGCCAACCCTATCGATTTTTCCATAAACTTTTACTTTGTTTAATTTCTTTCTTTGGAACCGACACCGTGGAATATCTCCAGCAGGCTGAAGTGTCGAGGCCGTACCCCTACATCCTGATGTTAGGAGATAATGACCAGCACTGCTCTCAGACATTAGTGCTTCTGAGTAATGTATAGTAATGATGTCACTGTTGAACTTGTTTTGTATTATCTGATCTTGTGTTTTTGAAAAATAAATATAAATATTTTTTCTATGTTTTGTACAATTAATTGGGTGTTGTTTATTGCATACAGTATATGTATGGTTTGCAAAACTTAGTGTTTTTTTGTAGTAGACCAGTATATCAAAGTAATTTAACTGTTTAAACTGTTTTACCCATAGACATGTAAAACATAAAACTAATAATAACCTATTTGTGAGGTAGAATTAACCCAGCATTATAGTTAAATATGACCTACACATGTGGACAAAATTGTTGGTACCGTTCGGTCAATGAAAGAAAAACTCACAATGGTCACATAAATGACTTTAATCTGACAAAAGTAATAATTTCAAAAAGATTCTATGAATGTTAACCAATGAAAGTCAGACATTGCTTTTCAACCATGCTTCAACGGAATTATTTAAAAAAATAAACTTATGGAACAGGCCTGGACAAAAATGATGGTACCCCTAGAAAATACTGAAAATAATGTGACCAAAGGGACATGTTAATTCAAGGTGTGTCCACTAATTAGCATCACAGGTGTCTACAATCTTGTAATCTGTCAGTGGGCCTATATATAGGGCTCCAGGTAGCCACTGTGTTGTTTGGTGACATGGTATGTACCACACTCAACATGGACCAGAGGAAGCGAAGGAAAGCGTTGTCTCAGGAGATTCGAAAGAACATGATAGTCAAGCATGTTAAAAGTGAAAAGCGAGGTCAATCGACAGGCCAAGGGTGGAGGTCAGGAAGCTGAGGAGGCAGAAGAGCTTTGACAATAGCTTCTTCTTCTTGTTTCGGGGGAGCTTTGGAACACTCAGAGTCTGTAATGACAGAACAGAGTGAGCAGATTTGTGAGTCACCCCGGGAGCACATTATTCCCCAGACTGGTTGGCAGCGGTCCTTTTATAGGGCAAGGATGTGACACTAGGATGGTTACTGATTATTCCCTACCAGCCACGGTCAATTGGCTAAGGTGCTGAATGTGTGTAGTGATCTCTTTTCCTTGGTTGAATAAAGAACTGTCACATGGGAAGGGGCATTGGCATAGGCCCCCTGTCACAATGTAGTATATACTTTTTGGAAAAATTATTCCCCTAGATGGGTGAAGAACTATTTATGGTAATTTCACTAACCTTGATTTGCAACATAAAAATGACAACCATTGAACAATTAAAGAAACAAATTTAAAAATAAATAAATATTAGAAAAAGTCTTTTTAATTTTGAATTTCCAAGTATTTCAATGAGTGCCCTACAAAAGGTTCAAATAATGATTCATTCTTTGTATCATCCTCCAGTTGCAGGTGAATCCAGTAGGGTCATGAGTGAAGAGATTTTGCAGTGTCCTGCCTTCCATAATGTGTTCCGCACTCGATCCAGGGAGCGGCTTCTGTGGTTATATTGTCCAACTTGCAAAAGAAAATTATCCATGGAGCTCTAGATTACACCGGCACAAAGAGTTGTCCAACGAGAGGTTCTTTGTGTCGTCTGCACAAAAGCCATAGAATCTTGTCTGGATTGCTGCGTGAGTTTCTGTACTTCTCATTTACAGTAGAGCCTCATCATGTTGCTCCAAATGATAAGAAACATAAACTAATAAATGCAGTGTAGAACCTGGGGAAATACATCTGCCAGAAGCATAAGAGGCCACTGGAGCTGTTCTGTAGATACGATCAGAAGTTTGTGTGTCAGTTCTGCACTGAGGGAGATCACAAGAATCACAAAGGTATTTCATTAGAGGAGGAGAGTACACAGAGGAAGGTGAGAGACACCCACGTCAGAGTTAAATATTATTATGGATAATGCAAATTTAGAGAACAAACTATTTGGTACTTTTGATTTCTGTGCAGAGTCAACTGGGGGAAACAAATACAGAGCTGCCGCAGATGATCCAGGAGCGACTGAAGAAGATCCGGGGGATTAATCACTCAGTAGAGCGCAGCACAGTTTGTGTTTCATATTTTGCTTATACTGTAGAATGTAGCGAAACGTCACTGTTAGTTGATCTGCACTGTTAGTCAATGAAAGTGTGATGTTCTAATTTATTTAGAGAAAGCAGACAGTCTTGAAGTCCTCAACTCTCTGATTCGCTCCATTAAGGGGAGTCGGGATGAGCTACTGCTGGTGATGGAGAAAAAGCAAAAAGCAACAGAGAAGCAGGCTGAAGGATTAAAGAGTTGGAACAGGACATCTCTGAGCTAAAGATGAGATACACTGAGCTGGAGAAGCTCTCACAGTCTGATGATCATCTTCTCTTCCTACAGGTTAGTGCTCCTGTCTCAGTCATTGAAGCACGATGTACATTAGAAGATCACAGAACATCAGCTGAGGGATTTCTCCTCTCTTCAATTCAAGTAATTTAACCATATGCAATATTATCATATCAACCATCTGCCATTCAGTATACAATGAAACTAAACAACACTCCTCCCGGACTAAGGTGATACATACTGTACAACACAAGTTAACAAAACTAGCTAAGAACTATACAAAAAGACAAAATGTAAGGTGCAATTGTGCAACCAGTAACAAACATGACACATACAGTACACTGTGACAATGTAGTTTGAACCAGTACACAGAGCTGAACTGAGACTGAAATAGTCTATCAGCTAGCAAATGCAGCAAACATTAATGTTATTAATCTTCTGTTCTTCTGTAGATTTACCAATCACTGTGCTGCACTCCACACACCAGGACCGGGACTGAGATCAGGATTAACAGTGAAGTGAACGTTGATGCTCTGAGGATGGCTCTGTCTCAGCTTCAGAAGACTCTCAATGAGAAACTGAAGGAAACAGGTGAAGAACTCTCTAAAATGAATTATCTTGGCAGAGGCTGTTATTAATTGGTTCATTAATGGGGTGAATAGATGCATAATTGTATATCTTTGTCTGTTCCTAAGTTTAGTAAATAAAAGTAAATATTTCATTTGTTGTAATTAGTTTCCACAGAACTCAAGAGGATCCAGCAATATGCAGGTACACTGGAGTTTCGGTTTCTTATATGTTATGAGTAAAACACTAGTAAAAGCTGTACCCTTTTTAAAGGTAGCCACATACACTGTATGTGGCTACCCAAAAAATGTAAATATAAATTTAATATTGTTAATATTTATATGTATTATGTCTCCAAACAATAATTAATCCTCATTATTGTAAATGGTAATTCATGATTCACACGAATGCTCATCATATTGTCTTCTTTATAGTGGATGTGACTCTGGATCCTGATGCAGCTCATCCCAATATTGTTTTATCTGATGATGGAAAACAATTCACGTATGCAGACAAAAAGCAGAATTACCCAGACTTGTAGAAAAGATTCACCAATTACATAACAATCCTGGGATAGCAGGGTTTCCCTTCAGGGAGGTTTTACTATGAGGTGCAGGTCAGCGGGAAGACTAAGTGGGATTTAGGAGTTATCAGAGAGTCTGTTATTAAGAAGGGGAGGTTTAAGGCACTTAAACCTCAGAATGGATTCTGGACCATGGTTCTGAGAAAGGGGAATGAGTATAATGCCTGTGGTGAGTGCTTGGTCCCCCACTTCTTGATAGAGAAGCCCCAGAAGGTGGGAGTGTTTGTGGATTGATGAGGAAGGTCTGGTCTCCTTTTATAATGTTGAGGGCAGGTCTCATAGCTACTCTTTCACTGGTCAGTCTTTCACTGAGAAACTCTATCCATTCTTTAGTCCTGGTTCAAACTCAGCACCAATGATCATCTCTCAAATTTCCATCTCACAAAATTAATAGTATAAGAGAGGTCCAGAGTGAAAGGTGCTTTTTTAAAAGCCTTGTAGTTATCTTGAAATTACACATCAGTTAATGAATAATGGTCATAAGTTTGAATATTCTTTAAAGTTTTATGTGGGGTATATTGTACATGTCTATCAAAAAACAGGAAAACATGTACAACAAACTTAGAATTCACCTTTCAGGTAAAGAAAGCTTTTCATAAAAATGCATTGTTATTATGACTTAAACTATTATTATTATTATTATTATTATTATTATTGTAAGAGAGTGTGTATGTTAATGTTTTTAGAACTATATAATATAATTGCATATTAGATCAGACAGTATTTCATCTTTCCTGTTTATTTAATTTTTTACCTACTTATAAACTGCCAAAAGGAGGCATGGTGGTGTAGTGGGTAGCACTGTCGCCTCGCACCTCCAACACAGTTCGATTCCCGGCCAGGCTTAATTCCCGTCTCTATGTGCATGGAGTTTGCATGTTCTTCCCGTGCTTGGTGGGTTTCCTCCGGGTACTCCGGTTCCCAAATTACCCATAGTGTGTGAATGTGAGTGAGTGTATGTGTGTGCTATGTGATAGATTGGTACCCTGTCCAGGGTGTACCCCGCCTCGTACCCTAAGCCTCCTGGGATAGGCTCCAGGCCGCCCGTCACCAGTATGAGAACTATTAACACCATAAGAAATAGATACACAAAAGAGAAATAAAGAAAGAAATGTAGCAAAACAACAAAGGACAACAGCTTTGTACATTTTGCCAGTAACTAAATTATCTCAATAAATTCTCAAAAACTTCAGTCTAGAATTAATCGTAAAACTGTAAAATAAACTTGAATCATTGGGTTTATTATTAATTTAAAAACACCTATGTCAGAGACATTTTTTCCTTATATAAAAGTTAAAAAAAAAAAACATTTATTCATTCTTTTTCTGTACCACTTGTCCCATCCATCCCACCAATCACATGGTAAAGGGACAAACACACACAGTCACAATCATTCATAGTTTCAGTCATACACTAAGGGGCGATTTGGTAATGCCATTCATTCTACAACGACTGCACACACACACACACACACACACACACACACACACACACTTGTACACACATATTTGTAGCCCTCACCCACTCGTTTTTAGGATGTGATTGAAAATAATGAGGTAAGGACGCATAAGCTCATCCTGTTTTGTTTTATCAATACAAAAACTGTTAGACTTGCTTTATTGAACTTGACAAACCATGTCAAATGTCAGGTGAATAATTTGATTTTAATTCTACGAACGAACTTCTACATTTGTGAAACAAATCTGAGGCGAAACCTGATTGGACAGTGACGTTACTATAGTAACTCGCCGTCTTCCCTCAGAGAACGATGAAACCCGGGTGCGTTCGAATTTAACCAAATACTGCAGTGCACTCTACGTATACCATGGCAGATGTGTGTATCATATCGTCTACCGAGTGATATTGCTGCATTAAAACTGCGCAGTGTCCGTGCTTCATTATGTTTTTTTTTTTTTTAGCAAAATATTTTATATAATGCGTGAGCATCGTGCTTCATGTAGTGAACCAGGACACAGTTTCAGGCACTGTTGAAAGGGGATATCGATTGTTGATTTGTGACGCACCCGCGGTAAAAAAAAAAAAAAAAACCAAAAAAACAAGCAACAAGCAAAAGCTAAAGCTAACAACACCGCGTCCGTTAATCCACCGGACTGTCAGCCTCTCTGTGCTCTGATGTGTCGTCTGTGTTTTTGTAAGTAACCTTTAAAAATATATATATTTATATTCTATCGAGAATAGGTACGAAAACAGAACATTCCAGAAAGTTACGATGAATTATGTCAAACTGTTAAATCTTAAGCCGATTAAAATATTGCCGTTAACGTCAGTTAGCTAGCGGCGCGTGCAGGCTACCTTCTTTTGTCTTGTGGAGTTCTTGCTAAAATACTAGTTAGCATTTAGCTAGCTATAGCACCCTAGCATTCTTGGCCTTAGTAAAATTCACATTTTTATTATTTAAAGCGTGTTTTAGCCGGCAAGGCTAAGCTAAGCTGCGTGTTCATCAACGTTTTCCTTGTTGTCATTCTAGCTAGCCTGTTAGCTAAGTACCTCAATAATGCTGTAATACGAATCTATAACACATTTATAACGCAGGTTATTATAAACATGCTGTATTTCCATTAATTATAAACAACAGCTTTTATATTTTTTAGTTAGTATATCAATTTAGCCATAGCTGTCATTCTTTGATTAGCTTAATATATCTTAAATTAAATTTAAGTAAAAGTAGAAATACTCTAATTTAATACTCTAAATTAGGCAGTAAAGTTATGTACAGGTTGATCGCAGTGTTCTGTCATTAAACAGTTAAATGGTTGAGATCATGTTTTAACAGCTTAACAGTACCGATGTGTTTGCTGATGAATCGGTTCTTTTAAGCGAATCTGATTCGCGAGTATGAGCTGCGTAGCCTGTCTCCTCCTTTCCATTTTCCCAGTTATCCTACTTTTTCTTTACCTTTCCATCTTTCCGTCCTCCTAATATTACTTTCTTTCACAATCTCCTCCTCCATTACGTCTTTTTCCTTTCCTTTCATTTCGCCTCCTCTCCTTTCTTTTTATTCCTTCCTTTGTTTTTTTCATTCATTTATTTTTTTCTCTTCATAGTCCTTCTTTCATTACTTTCTCTTTTTACATTGCTCTAGTCCATTTTCCCTTTATTTCACATAAAAAAATAAATTCTATTTTTCCTTTTTATTCCTTCTATTCTGTTCCTTCTTTCATCCCTTTCTTTCTTCATCTTTAGTCATTCCATAATTTATTTATTTCTTACCTTGCTTCTTTCGTCCCTTACTTTTTTATTAACTTTTTTCTCCTTTCCTCTTTTTTATCCTTTACCTTTAGTCTCTCCTTTATGCCTTTTTATACTTATGTACTTTTTCTCTTTTTTCTGTTTATTTTTCTTTCTTCCTCCCTTGCTTCTTTTTCTTCCTCTCTCATTTTTACTTCTTTCTTTTCATTTCTCTTCCTAACAGGTAACAGCCCTCTATTTTGTTATGAATGCATTTATTTATTTTGTGATTGTGTGTTTATATTTTTTTATTTAATTTCATATTTGTGTTGTATTTTTACAGATGTGGCATAGCGGCCGTGGTGAATGGTGAGGATATAATGCAGAGTTCTGAACATTTCTTTCCATGCACTGAAAGTGAGTGTGAGATCTCTGTCTCTGGGAAAAGTTTTATTTTGTTTTTATATTTTATATAAATTAGAGTCAGTTTGAAGACTAAATGTTTAAATCTGCAATCTGATTGGATGCATATTATGTGATCGTGATGCAGCAAATCGTGATGTTGTATTTTTGTCATGTCACCCACCCCAAGAGAGTCATCTGTTTCTCTCCCTCTCTTTCTCACTTCTCACCTAGGCTGCAGATTTATGGCGTTTGTGAGTGTGAGTGGAGATTTCTGCCAGGCCCAGCACCTGGTCATTGTGGATAAGTGAAGAGTCGGTGTGCCACATGAAGATTACGCCACGTATCTACTGTCCTACCTTCTGAGCTTTGGGTTCGAGGCTGTATTTGCCCAAAGTTCACGCGTATGAGTCGGTCTGAGCCAACTGTGGTGCTCACGAGCCAATTTTTTTTTCTTTTTACGCCCTTCTTCTCAAACGCCAAATTATCATCCATTTTTCTCTTGAATGGGTTAAATAGAATTTTTAAAAGATAAAAACACCCCCCCCCTGTTTTGTTTTTATATTTTTTTTATATTAAAAAAATTAAGCGTGTATTTTTTAGCTCTGCTTTTAAAAAAAAAATTCTTTCAATTTGAAGTTTCATCTGAGGTCAATTATTCACACGTTTTTAAATTTTTTTTTATTTCATCGACCATCATTCACCCACGTGTCAAGATGCATCGTCCCGCTCCTGTTGAAATCACCTATGAGTGTATGAGGTTTCTGATTACACATAATCCTACCAACTCGCAACTGCCCAAGTTTACTGAGGTACGATCACTCACACTCAAACTCCGATACTAGTACTGCTTTCACCTGTCTTTTGTCTCAAAACACAAATGAGTCGTGTTTTTCATTATTTGTTCCTTAGTAGTTTTTTTGTCACTTGCTCTCATCTTGTTTCTTCAGAATGGTTAGGAGGTTGACGTGACCCTGACCTTGGGGGTTCCCAATGTTATAACACTATGGATATTAAGTACTTGACTGATGTTTACACAGTTGTATTTTTTAGGAGCTGAAGTCTTTTGGGGTGCAGACGCTGGTTCGGGTTTGTGAGGCCACCTATGACAAAGCCCCGGTGGAAAAGGAAGGAATTGAAGTTCTGGTAAGAATCTCACACACACACACACACACACACACACACAAAAACACACACACGGCTAATGTAGCAGAACACATGGCAGATGCTTTAGATCCAAGTGAATATGACATCCCACAAAAAACATTATTAATGGGATTTTCCCAAATGTTTTTTTCTTATAAATAATCATAAAAAATGGAATATTACATAGGCTGAAATTAGATTATTTTTCATCATTGCACTATATTTGTACAGTGTAAAGTACACTGTATATGTACTTTAATACATAAATGTCTTATGGCTGTACAGTATGTACAAAAAGGGAGAAATATAGGCTGCAACATGTTTTAGGAAAATGAAAATGATCCATGACGGGGGTGACCTGATGCAGCTTGATTCGAGGCAGATTTATTTAAAAAAAATTTTTTTTAAGTTGATTTAAAAAAATCTTAATTCCTTCTATGAATAGGAAATTACTGTTACTTTCATTTTTCTATTTAATGGAGAATGGCACACTATTTTTTATAAGTTTATTCAGCATTAAACATTTACTTCTTTACATTCCTGTGAAGTTAACAATAATTCGGGGGTTTTATAGATTACTTGCTGTTAAGATAAAAAATTAGTGAACCAATAATTTGTTTTGAATGATTGATGTTTTTTCATACCTCACCTATTATCTTGTACTCCACAAGAGGGCGCACTTGCAGTTCAGGTGAAGCGCGTTATTGTCATGTGCGACACAGATTTTTATTGACCTTATTTTTAAACAGTAATGAGAGGCAAGAGCAGAATTTTTGAAATACTTATTTTGTTAATTTATTCATTTTTTAAACTATTTTGGGTCTTTTATTTGTTTCACATAACTAATTTGTTAGGCTTGTATAACTAAAACTGAACTGTTTAAACAAAATGAAACCTGAGGGGAAAATGTGCATTTGGTAATAATGGATTAGTGTAAACTCATTTAAGTAATGTGTGATTTTTTTTTTTTTACATTATAAATAAAGGATTGGCCTTTTGATGATGGCTGCTCTCCCTCTGATCAAATTGTGGATGACTGGTTAAACCTTCTGAAATGTAAATTTAAAGATGAGCCCGGCTGCTGCATTGCCGTGCACTGTGTCGCAGGACTGGGCCGGTGAGTCCTATCTGTGTACTTACTATTTACACTTTAATGTTAATTGTAAATTTACCATGCATGTATTTATCATACATACTTAATAATAAAAATATAATTTGTCAGATGAGGGGTATAACTTCCCCTCATCTCATAATAAAAAATATTGTCTTCCCAGAGCTCCTGTCTTGGTGGCCATCGCATTAATTGAGTGTGGGATGATGTACGAGGATGCCGTTCAGTTTATTCGACAGTAAGTCACATATGCCACAGTACTGACTTCCTGTGATAATGATGGTGCTTTGTGTTATCATCCAATTTTCACTTAAACAATGAGCTGTTTAAGTGTAATCTTCTCACTTTATTTTAGGAAACGCCGTGGAGCCTTTAATTCCAAACAGCTCATGTACCTTGAAAAATACAAACCCAAGATGCGTCTGCGCTTCAAAGATGCCAACGGTCAAAATTGCTGCATTCAGTAAAACCACAAGCCAGAAGAATCAAAGATACACATTATTATAATTATTGATAATATTACTATTAATTTTATTATTGGGAAGCAAATGTATTTGCTATGGGATAGCTGATTTTTTGGCAATTTTATTGTGCCAAGCACACACAAGATTATCAGTGTCCATATTACCAGATTTTTGTTTTTTATAAGAAATAAAATATCAAGAGGTTAATTAAACATTTACGGGCACACAGTAAATCCAGCACAAGCAGTATGTGCAGTGTCTGAGTGAGTTCCAAGTAAGTGACATTCATCCTTCATTTTAAACAAATAGCCTCAAATTAGTGCAAATATCCACACGCGCACACTTGTACATGTTTAGATTTCCGGCAGAAAAGCTTGATGTGTGTGTTCTTTATAGAAAGAGTAGTTTTAATTATGTCTTTTTTAAACGTCCCAAATCATTTCAGTGATTTCACTTGATGCTTGTGATGTTACAGCTGTAATTTCAGTAAGGTTACATGAGCACAAAAATATCTGTAGTGCTACATCCGCAACACAACTGTGATAAATATGGAACAGCTCCACCTCCAGGACAGTAATGTGTGAAAAAAATAATTTCCTGGATTATCTCTTGCTGCTGACTGATAGAGATATCAAAATAAAGGTGTAAAAGATTTTTCTGCTTTCTGTGTTTTCTCTTGATGATAAATGCGGTATGTAGCAGAAATGTGTGTAAAGTGTGTTTAAGGGTGTAAGAAAAATTTGATATTCAAAATGCATGCTGATGTCAAAACTCATGGTAAAATAGATGTGGTCCTAAATCAGACACGGGTCAGTGTGCCTTAAGCCAGAACAGTCAAATCAGACGTCGTGTATTTTGTTATTCCAACATCATATTATTAATATCTATTTTTTTTAAATACATAATCTGCTTTACAATAGGCTGTCAGCAAGATTTCATATTGCCTTATGTTAGGCTTATTTCGTGCAAATCCCAAGTTTGCATAGATTTTTGCTCACACCGTGGTTAAATTAATAATAATAATACATTTAGTCAGCTTAACATGTGACAGTGTCATGTTAATGTATTGTGACAGGTTTCACAAACCATTTAAATGTTCTGGAAAATTCCATATTCAGCTTTAACTCATGAAGTCCCCGTTGAGATCTAATAAACATGTGTGACAATCTGTGCAGTCATGTGACAATCTGTGAATTTGTGCCAAAATTCACAGATTGACATTATTTCCAAAATAGGAGTGTGTCTGGGTAGCCCATGTGACAGCTTTGTTTTTAAGAAAGTACTTGATTACTTTCTTATTATCTAGCGAGTAGGGTGGGTGCAGAAGTTCTCCGACGATCATCATTCACAAGTTGGCAAATAGGTTCAACATTTTCGAGGGTTGAGCTTGTTGAACGGCTTCCTGATATCTCATCGTCTTTCATGAACGTTCTTCTGCTCTTCACGCGCACGTGCCACTCGAAACGTCCGAACGACTCATTGCAGCATCGCCGTAAACTTGCGGAATCAGATTTTAAAGACTTGCACAGAATTTCTCGTTGGCTCTTTCTAACTTGCTGTACATGAGGAAATAGCAAACGTGGTCACACACATGGTCAGAATGGCACCAGGAACGATGTCCACAGGAACATGACTTTTGGCACATTGACTTACAGTATGAAGGTCGGCGCAAAACTAGTCTCGAAACTTCTGTTTGGCCGTGTGGGCATCTCGTATTTTACAGTAGGCGGCATCACCATTGTCTTATTGTCAGAACGTCACAGGCATTGGGTAAAGTGTTAACACAAATTCTTCATCTTTGTTTCATCTTCTATATCAAACATTTCTCACGCTTACCCTCACAAACCAGTACGAGCCAGTCCCTCGATAACCCTGCTGTCACTGCGCTCTTGCTTGTTTATTGTAGTTCTTCATGCTGACCACTAGGAGGTGTTTCACTTGCACTGAGTGGACGTTGGCGTGTGTAAACCCACCGCATGTCGCACTGATTAGCTGAGCCTCTAATGAACACTGAAGCAGAGGAGCTCTACACACACCACTCACACACTCAGCTGGAGACATGCTTGTGTGTAAGGAGCAGCTGAGATGATCATCTTGCCAGCATGATGCCGGTGAGTTATACACACACACACTATGCTGCTTTCCATCACTGGGAGAACATTGTATTTATTTTAAATATGTAGTATTGTTGAATATTGTTGTATGTGTTGTTGTTTTTTTTTTTTACTACAAAATGATTTAGATTAATTTGATTTTCATTGCTGAGTTTTAGGAAACTCCTCATTTCAACTGTAAATATATAGCTTCTTAAAGTTCAATGACAGTGTTTCAAAGGTCTGATGTTGGGGTTTCCATATCCACACACACACACACACACACACACACCTGACAACATTTTCTTACGTATGTCCCCCCAACCCCCAGCCCCCCCAAACATGTACATTTGTACTTAAGTGGTAATTCCGTATCACCCTCGGTTACCTTTTTTTTTTTTTTTACATTTCATAGGGAAAATCTGTGAAACACAAACACACTGCCACCTGGATGCTTTTCTATCTTTCTATCTAAGTCACATTTGTGACAAGGTGGATTAGCACTATGGCCTTGTACCTCCAGGCCAATGTCAAGGGTTTGATTAATGCCTCGGATCTATGTGTGAAGTTTGCATATTTTCCAGGTGCTTCGGTTTCCTCCCACAGGTCAAAGACATGCAGGTTAAGCTAACTGGACTTCGCAAAATTGCCCAGTGTGGGTGTGCATGTGTGCCCTCTGGTACCCCTCCTTGTGCTCGAACTCTCCTCGGATAGGCTTCAGGCTTCCTGTGATCCTGTACAGTATAAGCAGTGTAGAACATGAATGAATATATGTATGAATTCTTCTTTTTTATTTTTTTTTATCATTAATTACTTAATTAATAATGATTTATTTTATTGTCTTTATACTATCTTGAGGTTAATGTACGAATATGAGAGTTTTTTTTTTTATTATTATTTGATTCATTTCTTTACCCAGACATGCTGAATGTGTGATGTTTATCATTCGGCTGTACCTACATTCTGTGCTTAAAGCCCTCCTGGGCATACTTTTAGCCATTTGTTATGCTGAACTGGTTGTCTAATGCTGTAATGGACAAAGCATATTATTTTGTCCCCGGAGGTTTGGAAGGCGTGGGCTTTCTGAGGCGCGGTCGGCTTCTGAATTCCTGACAACTTACACACTGTTGCATGATGACCAGGCCCACTGGCTGCTACGTTTGGCATTTCAGTTATTGAAGCAATCCTAATGCACAGTCAGGGGCTAAAGGGCATGACCTCATACTGCAGGGCACATCCATCATCCAGTATGTCCATCACTCTCGATATTCCGGCTGACCTGGTTTGTTCTCCTCAACAAGGGCTCAAAACGTTTTGTTCAGTGTTTTACAATACCAAAGTCTGATGCTCTGTATATTTTTGAAAATGCATATTTTTGAAAATGTAGTTTTTATACTTTTCTATTTAAAAGTCTTTTTCACATGATTTGAGTTTTTCTGAAAATTCACACATGCTTTGAGAACTTTTACTTTAAACACCTCAAGAATAAGAATAGAGGTAAAGAGAGAGAGAGAGAGAAGGGAAATGCATACAAATAGCCCGGTGTTGTTCAATGGCAAAAACATGAGTACTGACTAATGTTTTATGTTAATCTAAAGTGTTCATCCAGGTCTAATCACAAACCTGCAGTTCATGACAATAATAAAAAAAAAAGTTTGAGAATAATAATAATAATAATAATAAAAAAAACCCTGCCGTGACATTTTTCCCATCCATGTGACGACAATGAAAAGCCGTTAATTCCACCATTTTGACACCAAACGGTAATTTTTTTGTAGCCAAGAGACAAAAATGCAGACTATTTTCAAAAATACCTGTACATGTAGACATGGCTTCAGAATTAGTTCAGAATTATAAATATATTTAAATAAGTCTGGCAGCAGAGGAAGCTTGATAAGTGACATAATAGTCCTATTTGCTATATTCTAATATATTCTATATTCTAATATTCTGCTATATTCTGTAACAGCCTAGTGTTGGAGCAGCAGGCTCTTTTTAGCCAACTTGATGGTTGTTTTCCTGTGAGAGAGTCTGAGAGCAACCAGAGGGAGATGATGAACAATTTTATTAATTAGGAATCTCCAGTGTCTGGCCTGTTGGCTGCATCTCTCCTGAGCTCATTAAGTCGTCACAGATTAAACAAGACGAACATGGAGCCAGCACATGGCTGTGTAATTAGCATGTCTTCAGTTATGTGATGTGGCAGAACACAGAATGCTCAAAAGCCTGTCAAACTCCCTGTTAATGGTGGGCTTAGCTAAGGTAGTTGTGATCTCCTACCTAGGGGTTTAGGTGACAATCTCCTGCTTTTGGGATTTAGGTTTTAATCTTCTACTTGGTTGATGATGTGATTGTGATCTCATACTTGGTGGGCATAGGTTATGGTCTTCTAGCAGGTGGGTTTATGTTATACTCACATACCTGATGGATTTAGGTCATGGCCTTCTACCTAATGGATTTAGGATTAACCTGTTGGATTCATGATATTATTGCCTACCCTTACATTTAGGTTATAATAATAATAAATAAACATCTTTCAAGCACCCAAGGACACTTTACATTGCAGGTAAAATGTAGAAAACAAAACAGCAATTAATAACGAACGAAAAAAAAAATCAAAATAGTTGACAATTAAGTGTAACAATGTTAAACATAGTATAAAATAAAATGAACCAATCAGTAAAAGTTATTACATGTAGAAGTATAAGTAAAATAATAAGAGAAATAAATAAACACTCACATTAAAGTTGATATGCTAATTTAAAAAGAGATTCTTGGCAGCTGTTTTAAACTTAGAATTGAGTTACTGTATCTAATTTAAGAGGGTGTTTTTTTTTTTCAGAGTCTTGGCGCCACCCTAGAGAATGCTTTAGCACCCATTGTGTTAAGATTAAAGCCTGGTACTGATAGTAGATCAGCCGATTGCAGATTGCAATGATCAAGCAGTGCCATATGGAGATCAGTGCAGTCAGGTAAAACCAGAGCAATGTTATACAGAATAAAGCTTAAATCCGTAACTGTAACTGCTGGAAATGCTTGTTCCGGAAGTGAAAAAATAGAGTTAGAGTGGTCGATGTGAGACGTAACGTGTATCATTAACCTCAGTGCTATTCTAAGAGAAACAACGATGCAGCTTTGCAATGTTATGTAGATAAAATGTGCACGTTAAAGGACAGGGTGCTATCTGAACGCTGTGGCTCTTCACTGATATAGTAGATCCAACAATCGGCATCTCTGACTTATTAGCGTTTAATTTGAATAGTTTTATGGTTGACATCCAGGTGCTGATGTGCTGGAGTCAGGCAGTAAGAGTCACTGGGGAAAAAGATCTAAGGACTTAACACTCGTATCGTCAGTGTAGCCTTGGAAATGAATACCATAATGTCAGAAAATATTTCCTAAGGGTAAACGATGAGTGATAAACAGGAATGGTCGGTCCCAGGACAGAGCCCTGAGGCACTCGCCTAGTGGTAGAGATCTTAGCGTGATAACCACATAACAGCTTGAGTCCTGCTGGTAAGATAAGAGGTGAACCATTGATGGACTGTACTTTATACATTATTGTCAGAAAGGCATTCTAGAAGAACTGAATGGGTTACTGTATTGAAAGCAGAATGAAAATAGAGAGCAAACTAGAGTCAGCAGCACACAAAAGGTCATTAGTTACTCTGACAAGGGCTGTTTCAGTACTCAGATTGGAAAGAGATATTTTCAAAATAACTCTTCAGCTTGAAGGCAACTGCCTTTTTCAAGACCTTAGACACAATCGAAAATTAGAAATTGGACATAGTCATTAGGTTCCAAACCAGGGTTCTTGAGCATATGTCTGATGATGGTGATTTTTAGTGATCTATACCTCAACCCAATTAAGCATAAACTACTGCTGTAATGAAAAGTACAACAGATGAAGCAATGACTTGAGAGAGTTTGTTGTTATAAAATAAATCCGTTAGCGGACTGGGAAAAAAAGTGGAACCATAGTGTAACAATACGGTTTAATGTCGTAGAGGAACAATATAAACTGTCACACAGAGAGGCAGTAGTGTATATAATAGGCATTACAACGTCTATGGATAAATTTGTTACATGGACCACAAAAACACAACAAGTCTACGCAACCAAACAACCAGTTGAAAAGAAACTATGATCTTGCTCTTGGATTCACAGTGGGGATGGTGAGGGCAGAGGAGAGGACCATGTGTGTTTTGTGTCCTAAACAGCTGGCAGAAGAAAGCATGACCATAACGGAAATAAAAGATACTTAGAGACAACAGACCCCAATCATACCAATAAGCCACTCGACTTATTTCAAACAAACCTGGCAGAATACCATCAGCAAGGAAATTGCATGTATAACCTACATCCATGAACATCAAAGAACAACTGGAAATGAATTTCTGCAATTTTAGAAGGGAAAAAAAAACCTCCATGAAAGATGTAATGTATTCATCTGAAAGATCACTAGAGATGATGGGATTTTGTGGTTTAACCTATTTACAGTAAAGAACTGAGACCTGATATTGCCTTTTCCTTCACTGGGCATAAAATGAGTTTGTGGGGTTTAGGTTTAAACCAGGGAGCAGAATTTGAATGGTGCTATGCTACCAAGTCCAGTGGACAGACTGTGATTGTAATAATTAACAATGTCTTCAACAGAGGCATGAGGAGGATGTCACGGGTGGTCCGCGTCGGGCAGGAATAGAGGACCCAATAGCAGACAACAACTGAACTGGAAGTTTTTATTATTTAAAACTTATGTTTAAATGTACATAATGCTCTAGTTAGAGATAAAGAGAAGCTTGAGTATTCAATAAAGGTGGTGATGAGCGGGAGGCACTGGAGATCAGAGTGACAAGGTGCATGCGGCATCCAACGTGCAGCGTGAAGGCAGTTGCGGACAGAATCGCTGAAGAGGAGAGCTCTAATTCCTGGAGCGCATACCTGCAGTCCGTGTTGCAATGAATCCTGTGGGCTAGACAAAATCTTGGTCGTGAAGCGGAAGAGGGAGATCAAAGCCGGGAATTCAATCAGCGTAGCGTAGTTTGATCCGTGAGACGAGAGGCGTGAAAAGAGGGGACGAAGTCGGCAACGTAAAGGCGAGGACAAAAACTTGGCTTGAGGCACGAGAAAACTGGGCTATGAGCACGCAATAATTCGGCAGCTAATGGTTGCTTGACGAAGAGTTTAAATAGGCAGAGGTGATAAACTGAGATAGAGAACAGGTGTGCAGAAAGCAGAGATTGAGGCGGCAAAATGGAAAGAGTGGAGTGGAGTGTGGATTGGATGAGCATGGCCTGTCTGGAGACATGGGGCATGACCTGGCGTGGCGTGACAGAGGAAGTTTTTTAGCTGGTGGGTTTAGGTCATAGCCACCTTTTCAGTAGACAGTAAGTTTATGCTGATTAGTATACAGTGCTGCTCTCAAACTAATGAGAACTCTGAAACGAATTCAATGCAACATTTGATCATGTGTATACTCCATGGTCTCCATTGTGACCAGAACCTATGGTTCCTTACGAACACTGAGCAGTAAGCTAGCATAAATCCAGGAAATGAGCGCTTGCTGCAGCATTGTGTGGATAATCAGGATGCCTAAGGAAGGTTGTATGCTTTGTTTGGCATTTGTCTTGCTGTTTGTGTGTGAAATCACTAAACATGGTGAGGTATTTGTGTGCTAAGTGCTAATATGTTGCACCGGAGGCGGCTCAGGTCCTCTACAGAGCTGCACGGGCTTCAACCGAATCCTCATTAGGAATGTAAGAACCCACTCGCGTGTGAAAATCCAGTTAGAAACAGAATGATGAATATATTATGTGATAACTTTGCACTCTAACTTCTTGTGCAGAAAAAAAGTCCTATGCTATTGTTAAATTCTCACCTCAGTGTCTAACTGGTCGATCAAAAATTAATCAAAATAGAATAAATAATTTGTGGTTAAAATCAAAATGCCACAAATGTCTACTCCGAAAATGATACAGGAATACTTTGAAACGCTCTGTCCCTTGATGGAATACTTAACTTTTCACCGAACTACTGCATCGAGGAACTCTTCTTTTCCTCTCAGACCTCCTCAATCAAGCCATGATCAACTCTCTCTTTAATAACAAGGCAACCTCGAAAACCTGCCTTCCTGCTTTGTCCATCCTGAACTCCCATTCCGGCTCATTTTCTAGAGAGAGAGAGAGAACTGTCAGCGATGTTAAAAGCTCAGAAGATGAAGGGCACTGTTTACTGCAGTTCATCACACTTAGGCCCTGCGTTGGAAAAGGGAAACATGCATGTTTCCACTGCCCTGGCCGTTACCATGGATACCCTCCTAAAGTTCAGCAGCAAAGACGGCACAGTAAATCAGACGAGTGTTCACCGTGTCCCCGGTTTGGCATTGGATTTCACGAACAAATGTCTCCGGATCGGATTTATAACATGTGAGGAAGAAAAATTTGATATAAAAACACTTATACTGTATGACATACTAAGTGTCGGCACACTGTGATTTCTCTTTTAGCTGTCGCTGTCGTTTCATTAGATCTTTCTTGAACCTTCCTTTCTTTCTTAAGTCTCTGTGGAGCTGCTGAGTTGAGGAGACTTTTGGTGTTTAGTTTTTTATTTATTCTTCAAGGCAGAACTAAATTAGCTAAACACTTATGAGAGGTACCAGCAATCTCTGCTACTTCCTTCCGACCTTTATTTGTCTTCGCCATGACTCTATACTGTATGTGGATGTATTTTTTAAGCTTGTACTTGAAGACGGGACAGTACCTGGCGTAACTGACGAACGGAATATACTGTTGTCACACACCAGACGACCGGTTCAAGGAATTGTTTACGCTAAATCTCAGCTCTGTGTCATGGACGTACTTAGAAAATCAGCACCTTTCTGTCTCATAGCCTCTTGCTAGCATAAACACACGGTTATGGCAATTCTCATAACTACAATGCCAATTGGGGTTTGTTCATGGTTTTATGAGCTTGTGACAATGCTTGTGTTTTAAAAGAAGGGTCTCTTCCTGATATACCAAGATTTACAGTGCATTCTGGGAAAATGGATGCCATAATCTTATTTCCTTCACATCGTCTGATGCTACATGCCAAGACAAGCTAACATCTTTGGGCGTTTCACTGAAATGGTGTGTGCTTTCAGAGAAACAGCCGACAGATGAGTGAAGATGGTGCAGTGTGCTTAAGTCTGAGCGCCTTCCTGCCAGAGGCCTGCTTGTGTTTTCAGATTTATGAGCGGTGAGTTGTATTCTGGCACACGCTTGCCTCCTTGTTTGGAATCAGCAACCCTGAGTGTCAGACAGGCAGAGAAAGATGTGAGCAACCGGACGTAAGAGAGAGAGAGAGAGAGAGAGTGCCATTTTTGTCCTGGCTCCCATGTCTGTTGTTGGATCGTCATCGTTTTGCTTCCTTGATAAATGAAATGGCAAGTGAGACCTGGTGTACATGACCGAATCTGATATCAGTGGCATGTCTGTTTACTGTCACCGGACACCTCTTATCTGTCACTAACGCCTCCTGTGGTCCTGGGGAATGTCATTACGGAGGGAGAATCGTAATTTAGACACCACACATTCCCAAAACAGCCCCATGTATCAATATCCACCCTGCCCCTGGTGTCAGCCTTTTCCTTTACTAATGCACCATAAACACACATTCAGGAAAAAAATCCCAAACACAACTTGATTCTTTCCGTCCATGTGAGCACCACAAATCCATGCCATGTCCTCATTCCTCATTTAGTGTCTCTCAGACACACTTAACGATACAGAGAAGAGTCCCGATGTTGACGCCACTCACCACCCCCTAAAATCTCCCCTCCCATGTGCCCTGGCCACCCTCCTACCCCTGTTACCCCTCTCCTTCTCAGTCCTTAACCACACAGGCTTACAGAGTGAACCTTGAAGCGACACCGCAGCTCGTGCTTTCTCCCGCCTCCCGTCCAGGACTCCATGAAGCGTTTTTGGACTCTGTTCGTCCGCAGCCTGGTCGATGCTTCTAAGGCCAGACCGTGGCTCCAGAAGAGAATCCAGAAGAAGGAGGAAAAGACAGAACATACCAGAAACAACACAGAACGACACCAGGATTCAACCGGGCTGGAAAAGGTGAAGGATTGACGGGATGAAGGGAGGGCCGAGACGAGACGAGTCGAGTTGAGATGAGATGTGAAGTCGGACAACACGTTAGGATTTTAGAGCTTAAAATAGCCAGACTGGTCTGACAGCAGCAAGGATTTAGCAACCTGACCTCTCTGACCTCTATGTTTAAGGAGGCTCTGAAAGTGAATGGCCAGGGCATTCGGAAAATGTTGGGTGTTCATGGGGGAGGCGTGTTCAGAAATGTTGAGTGCAGTTCAGTGCAGGTTTACACACCCAATGGATTTGAGGTGACTTGGGCTTTGTAGACATTTCAGCTTTATCATAAGTAAGAAGCGTATTTAATGTGTTTAAGTGTAGTAATAGTGAATCTGAAAATGATATAAATGTAAGCTTAATATATGATATATATATATTTTTTTAGTTCAAAGGCTTAAAGCAAGCTCGAAAAATAAAACATGCGACAAACGGTGATTATTTTTTTTTATTATTTCACACTAGTATAGCAAACTATAGCAAGCTGACAGGTGTACAAACTTTTAGCTTTGACAGTTATGACATGTATACATTATAAAAGTATGTGTAAACCATGGCGAAATAAATGATCACAAGTTCTGTTTTATATATAAACAGACATCAACAAAGATTTTAATCATGTTTTCATGAAAAAAAAAATTAAAATCTAACTGGTATTAGACTGGACATACATTGGGGCTTTTTTTTTTTTGCTAAATGCATCTTACTAATATGTTCTTTCTTCATGCTTTATAAACATTTGGGAATTTTACAGGTTTAAATCACAAAAAAGCACAACATAAATATAGGTTTGAACAAGTTACCCTCTCATGATTCAATGAAAATCAAAATATTTATGAAGAAATAAAAAATGCATTCTTGTTATACTGTAGGATAATGCATGATGAAATAGCCTGATTTTTGTCTTTTTTTTGTTGAGTGTGTTGTTGTGGCTACAGTGTTTTGTTAATTAGACAATTCATTGTTTTTAAGCCCCAGGATTAAACGCCTGGTAAAATGAAGTTTTTTAAAAAATGTTGCTTTTTATCTGAAACCTCTTTAAGCTTGAAGATTTAAGGAAGAGTCAGATTATGTTTTTGTTTTTTTTAATAACCCCATTTTTCTTCTTTGGATTTATTTCTCATGGCAAATTCTGCTAACGCCACGCACACTTATATACTGTACATCTGCATGTAATCTGGTTATTATAGCATAACCCTGTAATCCAACTCCTACAGAATATTCATCTGGAATAAAAAAAAGGACAAGAAAAGAATTTTTATTCCAGTTTGGGGGTGGATGGATTTTATGCCGGCTGATGTGTTTATGTTTCAAAGAGATTTACTCGAATCTGCCTAAAGGCAAAAGTCTAAAATAGGAGTGAAATTTTCCAAAAGCTCGCCAGGTCTGGGGCTTCATGGTTTAATTCACTGTGTGTGTTTCTGTGTGTGTGTGAGAGAGAGAGAAGCCTCTTTGTGCAAGACACCAGCAGAGATCTTAAAAAGTGTCTCAGTTGGAGGTTGTTATGTAACTCCTGTGTAAATCTGAGAGAGGGTTGGTCTTAGCGTGACGCAGCCCGAGGTGTTCTCAGTGCCCTAAATCACGTCTTAAAGTCGGGCTGATTAATCTTATCAGCGTGTGCTTCGGAGTGTTCTGGAAGCGCTTGTTGTTAGACTCTCTGTGAGAAAGGAAAAACAGCATGATGACATCATTTCAAGCTTTTTAACCAAATTGAATCTGCGACTCTGTAAGGCTGGACTCCTGTTGATGTGCGGTTTCTTACCCTTTATATATTAACAGAATGTTTCTGTAGCCAGCAGGAGATAAACAGAACCTGTGTGAGATGTGTGTGTGTGAAAAATGGGATCTGTACGGTATCTGTACGAGTTTACTCTGCATATCTCCTGTGCAAAAATAACATAACCATCATCTCTCTGCTATTGTGAACCTGAGGAACAGGAAGTCACCTGACACCTGACACCTCCTTATTCCACACTCAAAACTCAACCCTGTGATTTTCGTCTTGCTTTTAGTGTAAATGGATTTAACATTAGACAAGGTTCCTGGATCAGGATTTGTATGTGTCCATATAGATATATTAAACTACTATATGACCTAAAGTCCAGTACAGTATGTCCATCCCTGACTCATACACTCATATGCACGTTGTTGTACATCCCGTTCCAGAGTTGATGTTGCTCCACTCTTTTGAGGAGCCTTTCCTCCTGATGTTGGAGGGTGGCTGTGCATATTTGTGTTCATTCAGGCACTGATGTTGGGATGTCGAAGAGGCTGCAGTTCCAGTTCATCCTAATGGTGTTCAGTTAGGGATCTTGGAATTCTTCCACTCCCACCTTAACACACCATGTCTTTATGGAACTGGCTTTGTGGAGATCACAGGGGCATCATCATGCTTGATAATTATAATGATACAGTGTACAGAAATGCACTATACATTGTGTTATGTGATTTCAGAATTAGGAAAGGACCATCTTCAAACTGTTTGCACATGCTTGCAATTTATCTAGTCTTTTGTTCATAGTTGAAGTTATTATGAGTATTTTCAGGGTTGCTCTTCTTTCAGGTACTGTAAAAAAAAAATTCAGGTACTGTACGATGGTCAGGAGTTCACATACATTTGACTGTACAGTGTATATCATGAGAGTAATGCATTTCAGTCCTATGATTGGTGGGTTTCCTCTGATCCAGTTTCTCCCTGGAAATGTCTGTACTAACCCCCCCGTATAAGCTAAATACAGTGGAACCTTGGAATGCGAGTAACTTGGTCAGCGAGGTCTTGACATACAAATAGTATGCATGCACTTTGTTTGCCGAGCGTCACGTCAGCACAACTGAGCCAATGGTTCCTCTCTCTTTTCTGCGGCGGGATTATGGATAATCGTCTCCCATGCTCAGTCTCAGTGTGCGTGTGTCACTCATATGGTCAGCATCCGTGTGCGTGTGTATTGACCTGTTCTTTAGTAACTCAACTGCAACAATGGTCCCTGTGAAGAAAAAAAGAAAAGGCTGTAGCAGTGCAGGATATTAATCTTTTTAACGACAATATAATGTCACATTTCTTCGAAATCCTCCAAAGGAGGCAAAAGCAAATGTTTTTAGAGAGGTTCCTTGTTAAAGAGGTTTACCAACAGTGCACACATGTGTGAAAGTTGTCTTGCGCAGTAGCCCCCTCCCTCCTCTTCTCCTCTCTCATCTTACTTTAGCCACAATTCTTGTCAAAGGTAAAGTGCAGGTTAATTTTATTTTTACTTTCTATTTTGTATCCATTATTTTAATGTGAATATTTCTGGGCTGTGGAATGAATCGTCAGAGTTTCCATTATTTCTAATGGGGAAATTTCCTTTAATATACAAGCACGTGTACACAATTTTGCCTGCATTCCAAGGTTTAACTGTATA
Organism: Clarias magur; assembly: GCA_013621035.1. Taxonomy (NCBI): domain Eukaryota; kingdom Metazoa; phylum Chordata; class Actinopteri; order Siluriformes; family Clariidae; genus Clarias; species Clarias magur. Next base: position 409,687 of record QNUK01000190.1, read on the forward strand.
TCTTCTGATTAAACATGGTACTACTCACATTTCACTGTGTTGCTTGTAGGCAGTTCTGAACAGTCAGTTATGTATATTACAATAAAATTGTGATCAGAGGAATATGATCAAGATGCCACTCCTCTTCTCACTCCTATCTTTCTTTTCCCGTAGATCTTCATCCCCGTGTTTCTGCGCTCTAGTGAGCAGGTTCTAACCGAGGTTCCTGTCACTGCTACCACACGGTGTAGAGACGTGCTGGAGTTCTGCAGGGAGGCCGGAGAGAGCGGCTGCTGCCTCGTACAAGTCTACAAAGGAAAAGGTCCCAAAAACGCAATTAATCTATCATTTCAGTATTGCTCTTATTTGTCTTACACACCGGGATGAACTCATCTGATTGTTATGAGCTTTAACTTGGTTGATCATTATACAGTTAAACCTTGGATGGGAGCATAATTTGTTTAGGAACTGTGCTTGTAATCCAAAGCACTTATATATCAAAGCAAATTTCTCCATAAGAAATAATGGAAACTAGGGGTGCTCCGATGAGGATTTTTGGGGCCGATCACCGATTTCCGATCACAAGAAGCTGTATTGGCCGATACCGATCACCGATTACAGGGACTACTTGAAGCCTTATCATGTAGCATTATTTATTAAACTATATCCAACAACAATGTAAATTGTCACGAGCAACCAAAGGATAAACTGAAAAGCCTTAGCAGTTAGCCCGTGTAGCGTGGATGGTAAACCCAAACGCGGAAGCAGCACGAATAGGCAGGATAACCACGCGATTAGTCTAAGAACTCTCTTACACAAAGAGCAAGGATCTACACAAATAAACCCGCGTTCTAGCAACACACACTCAATCAAAGAAGCAACCAGAATCGGTGAGTACTCACAGAATAGTCGGCGTAGCGTCAGCAAAGGCATGGGCGAACTCAATGACTGAGCAATGTGAAGCGCCATTTTGTCTCCTTTTATGCTTCCTGGAAACCCGACCGTACTACTTCCAGGTCCTAGTGCCGGTCGTGTTACGAGTGTGCATGACAGTACCCCCCTGTCCAGGACCGACTCTCGACGGTCCTGCGGTGGAGGATACCCGACGACGGTAGTCCCGGATGAGTTCGGGGTCTAAGACGAACCGAGCCGGAATCCAAGATCGCTCCTCGGGACCGTAACCTTCCCAATCGACGAGGTACTGGAGCCCTCTGCCCCGAGGACGTGAATCAAGGATCCGGCGAACGGTGTAGGCGGGACCACCCTCAATGATACGGGGAGGAGGAGCAGGGTGGGTGGGGGGAACCATGGGTGACGTTGTGAAGGGTTTGAGTTGTGACGTATGGAATACCGGATGGATCCGGAGCGCCGCAGGCAGCTGGAGCCGGTAGGTGACAGGGTTGATGCAGAGGGTGATGCGGTAGGGGCCAATGAACCTTGGTGATAATTTCTTTGATTCTGTATGGAGGTGCAGGTTCTTTGTGGACAGCCACACTTTGTCACCTGCATGGTACAATTGTCCTGGAGGCTGTCGACGGCAATGTTGCGTGGTGTAACGAGTGTTAGCACATTGGATAGGACCCACGACTGTCGACACCTGCGAACCCTGTTGGGCCGCGGTTATCTCAACCTCCGGTACTTGATGTTCGAACATCAGAGGTTGGAAACCCTGGCATATCTCAAAGGGACTTAACTTGGTGGCAGAGGAAACATGGAGGTTATGGGAAAGTTCAGCCCCAGGAGCACTGACGGTTGGCGACGAAGCATCTCAGGTAGCGCTCCAGTTGTTGGTTGGTCCGTTCCGTCTGACCATTAGTCTGAGGATGGTAACCTGATGAGAGACTGCAGGTGGAATTGATCAGATGGCAGAAGGCCTTCCAGAACCGTGCAGTGAACTGGGGCCCCCTGTCCAAGACGATGTACGGACTATGTGCTCTAAAATCAGCTCGGCTGTCCTTTTAGCTGACGGGAGTCTGGCGCGGGCCACCAGGTGCACAGCTTTAGAGAACCGATCCACAATGGTCAAGATGGCATTTTTCCCTTCAGAGACCGGCAGGCCCATGATGAAGTCCATGGCAATGTGTGTCCAGGGCCGACGGGGAACAGGAAGCGGTTGGAGTTCCCTGGGTGTTGGTTGATTGGTGTCCTTGGCCCTGGCACACACTGGGCACGCCTGAACAAACTTGCCGATGTCCTTGGCCATAGATGGCCACCAGAAGGCACGCTGCATGTATTGTAGGGTGCACTGCGTGCCTGGGTGCCCTGATAGAGGGGTGGAATGTCCCCATTGGATGACCACAGTCCGGGTGTTCTTGGGGACATAGAGTCGTCCAGGCGGCACACCTGCCGGTTCGTTCTCTGCGGCTTGTGCTTGGCGAACCCTCGTCTCCAGTTCCCAGCGTAGTGGGGCGAGGATCTTGGAGGAGGGAAGAACAGGCGCGGGGTCCGCCCGGGGGGCGTCTTCCTCGTGCTGTCGGGAGAGGGCGTCAGCCTTGGTGTTCTTCGACCCCGGGCGGTATGATAGGTGGAAATCATAATTTTCAAAGAACAGAGCCCCCCGCGCCTGCCTTGGATTTAGCTGTTTGAGATTCCGGATGGTGATGAGATTCTGGTGGTCGGTCCAGACGATAAACGGCTCCCTGGCGCCCTGGAGCCAGTGTCGCCATTCCTCCAATGCCCACTTTATGGCCAGCAGCTCGCGGTCCCCTACCCCGTATCGCTGCTGAGTGGGGTCAAATTTTTTGGAGAAGAAGCTACAAGGGTGTAGCTTCTGGTCTGGACCTCGTTGGGAGAGAACAGCCCCGGCGCCCACATCCGAAGCATCCACCTCCACAACGAACGGTTTGTTTGCATCTGGATGGAGAAGAATCGGGGCGGTGGTGAATCGACGGCAGAGCTCATGGAAGGCAGAGATGGCGGTAGAGTTGAGTTGGAAGTGATGAGATGATGGCCGAGTCAGAGCGGTTAATGGTGCTGCAACCGTACTGTAGTCCCGGATAAAGCGACGATAGAAGTTCGCAAACCCGAGAAACCGTTGAAGTTGTCTGAGAGTCTTGGGTAGGGGCCAATGACGTACAACTTCTAGCTTCTGTGGGTCCATGGCCACACCCTGGGACGAGATGACAAAGCCCAGGAACGTGGTGGAGCGCTCGTGAAAAGCGCACTTCTCCAACTTACAGTACAGCTGGTGAGCGAGCAGTCTCTTAAGAAACGCTCTGACGTGTTGAACATGTTCTTCAACGGAACGAGAGTAGATAAGGATATCATCCAGGTAGACAAATACCCATCGGCCCAACATGTCACGGAGAACGTCATTGATGAAACGTTGGAAAGCTGCTGGGGCATTACAGAGACCAAATGGAATGACTAAACTCTCGTAATGTCCAGTGGGGGTGATGAATGCCGTCTTCCACTCATCGCCCTCTCTGATACGCACCAAGTTGTAGGCGCTCCGGAGGTCCAACTTTGTAAAAATGGTGGCACCAGAGAGGGCGTCCAGGGCAGAGTTGGTAAGAGGCAATGGGTGTCGGTTTTTTATGGTGATGTTGTTGAGCCCCGATAGTCGACACAAGGACGTAGTTCGCCGAATTTCTTCTTTACAAAGAAGAATCCCGCGGCGGCGGGCGAGGAGGAGGGTCGTATGGTGCCTTGGCGGAGAGCTGAGGATACATACTCCTCCATCGCCCGCGTCTCAGTGGTGGAGAGAGAGTACAGGTGGCCGCGGGGGGGAACAGAACCTGGCTGAAGTTCAATGGCCAGGTCGTAGGGCCGATGAGGAGGTAGGTGAGTGGCACGTCTTTTGCAGAAGACTTCAGCCAGGTCCCGATAAGCCTCAGGGATAGCGTTGGTGTCGACATCAGGGGCCTCAGACTCCCTAGAGCACGTCCCAGCCGGTGCCCGCAGGCAGAGTTCGAGACAGGTCGGCCCCCATTGGAGGATCCGGTTCTGAGACCATGAGATGAGAGGGTCATGCTGCAGAAGCCAGGGGTGTCCGAGGATGATGGGTGGAGAGGAGATGGAGGTGAGGTGAAATCGGACTGTTTCCTGGTGTTGGTCGATGACGAGGGTTATGGGTCGAGTCTGGGCGATGATGGGGCTGGAGGAAAGGGGCCGACCGTCGACAGATGTAATCCGAACTGGCTGGGATAACGCTTCAGTCTCCAACCCCAATCTTTTGGCATATGAAGAGTCAATAAAGTTTCCAGCGGCACCGGAGTCGATGAACGCAGAACTTTTGACTCGTTTGTGGCCAAATTGGAGGTGTACCTGAACCGTGAGACGAGAGACGCTGGGCGTGGTGGCGGAGAGATGGAGGGAGCCCGGTGAACTGCTTCCATGGTTCACCGGGCCTGGGCGTTTCCCGGGCGAAGAGGGCAGATGGCTCTATGGTGCGCTCCTGACCCACAATAGGCACAAAGTCTCTCCCTGAAGCGTCGTTCTCGCTCAGCAGCGTTCAAGGAGGCGCGTCCTAATTGCATGGGTTCCCCGGCTCCGGTGTCAACCACGGCGGGAGGTGGAGATCCGGTGGGTGCCATAGCGGTGGTGGTGAAGGCTGGTGGTCGGGATGTGGCGTGTGAAAAAGGTGGCGTGATGGGCGGCAGGGTCCGGGGGGCTGGCCTCGGACGGGAGAGCAGGCGCTGGTCAATCCGGAGAGCGAGCTGAATCAGTCCCTCCAGTGTGGTCGGAATCTCCCGTCCGGCGAGTTCATCTTTTATGCGTGAAGCCAGTCCCTCGTAGTAGGCCGTCCGGAGGGCGGCGTCTCCCCAGGTGGTCTGCACGGCGAGAGTACGGAAATCCGCGGTGTAGCGACTCACGGACGACCCTCCCTGCCGCAGATGGTACAATTTCATATCGGTCTCCACCTCAGCAGCAGGATGTTCAAATGTTAGCTTTAGTTGACGGGTGAATTCTCCATATGAATAAGCAGTGTCTGAATCTGATCGGAGAACCGCCGTGGCCCACTCAGCTGCCTGCCCGAAAAGCCTTAGCAGTTAGCCCGTGTAGCGTGGATGGTAAACCCAAACGCAGAAGCAGCACGAATAGGCAGGATAACCACGCGATTAGTCTAAGAACTCTCTTACACAAAGAGCAAGGATCTACACAAATAAACCCGCGTTCTAGCAACACACACTCAATCAAAGAAGCAACCAGAATCGGTGAGTACTCACAGAATAGTCGGCGTAGCGTCAGCAAAGGCATGGGCGAACTCAATGACTGAGCAATGTGAAGCGCCATTTTGTCTCCTTTTATGCTTCCTGGAAACCCGACCGTACTACTTCCAGGTCCTAGTGCCGGTCGTGTTACGAGTGTGCATGACATAAATTAAGTATTGAAATTACAAGAAGAGGTATATCATGAATAGAAAAAAGTGTATTTATTGGCAAGCAACATGTGCAACACGTCAACTTAAAACATAGCAGCCTGTGCTTGCTTAGTGAGATGGAAACGTAATTACTGCGACAAAACTTGCGGTGAATCCTGATGAACCATACTTTCGGCCACCGAGCGAAACCGTGTAGGTAATATACCTTCAAATGTCTCATGAGGTTTGTGGTGTTAAAATGCTTTGGGTGCTTCTGCCTCGTGGAATTGGCTTGTTAAAAAGGTTGCTGATTGCTAATGTATTGTCTTTTTCACACAACACGTAGAATTGCCAGACTGGTTAAGCCATTTTAGCAGCGCGCAAAAAAAATGTCCCGCGAGTTTTGCGTCATCTGATAGGCTTTTCTATATCGGCCACTATAGAGATTGCCGATCAAACTTCCCAAAGCTATTATTGGCCGATTATGATCGGCGACCGATCAATCGGAGCACCCCTAATGGAAACTCCGATGATTAATTCCACAACCCAAAAATATTAATAATATAAAAAAGATGCTCTTTAACTGCACTTTACCTTTGAAAAGAATCATAGTTGGTATGAGGGTACTAGAGAGAGAAGGAGGAGGAGGGACTTTCTCTCACACACACACACACACACACACACACACACACACACACACACACACACACACAAATGGAATCACTGGATTATTGAAAACTTTCTCTTTTTTGTCTAACTTTAACAAGGAACCTCTCTAATAACACTTGCTTTTGTCCCCCTTTGAGGATTTCGCAGTTGAAAACATTGCATTGTCATGGACACAAAATAAAAAATGTATTTATGCACACACCTACACGTGGTCACAATGCTAAAGTAAACAGTACACACGCATACAGATGTTGACTATACGAGTGAGGCATGCTCACTGAGCATGAGAGACGATTACCCACAATTCCACAGCGTGCTATAGAGAAGAACCATTGGTTCAGTTGTGATGGCAAGACGCTTGGCAGACAAAGCGTATATATACTGCTCGTAGTGCAAGACCACGCTCGTTCATCAAGTTAAAATTTATTAAATTTTTTTGCTTGTCTTGTAAAACACTCGCAGTTATTTGCAATCCAAGGTTTTACTAATGGGAAAAAATAAATTTTATATTTTAATAGCATTTTGAATGTTTTCTATAGGATAAAAATTAAAACATCTGGTAGGAAAAATAACATCTGTAGAATCTTTTACCTACTACCTATTTTTGAGACTAATAAATGTTTGATTCTTATTGATTATTATTTAATCAACTCACTATTTCACAGTATTTGATAACTGATTAAATATTGTAGCTGATTAATTGAGTGGATTATTATAAAATAAATGTGGCTGATGTTCCCGACTGCAGAGAGGGCCATACCTTCAGATCACCTGATGCTGGAATATCTGCAGAAATGGGGTCAGAGGATGCAGGAGGTGAAGTTTTACCTGCTGCATGAGAACAAGCTCAGCAGCAAAGGTAAGTAACATACACAAACACACACACACACACACACACATACGCTCTAAAAATGGCACCACATGTGGGAAAATTCAGTTTGCCCTGCTTCGCATAATCAGACGGTGTCCGAAAGTATTTTACTCAAAGCATGACTGTGTGTGTGTGTGTGTGTGTGTGTGTGTGTGTGTGTGTGTGTGTGTGTTTCATTGTCTGTGTTCCACCTGCGTATGTGATGTTATCCCTAAGGCCTGTATTTAATAGGAGTCTAAGTAAAGAAATTGATTTGTGTGTGAAAGCTGATAAATTGTGTGTGTGTGTGAAGTAAGTCGCTGTGCTTGGAGCGATTTCGGAAATGGAAACAATATTTTCAGGAGGTTTCTGCATGTGCTTGTTCCTCTTGATGGTTGTGACTCATTCAAACAGACTCCAGAAAAAAAACTGAAAACCAAGGTGGTGAGATGATTTAATCATGTTTAAAATACAATTAGGCGGCGAGCAAAATCAGATTATAAAGCAAATGTAGTATGTACTGTATAGGTAGTTTTTATTTACATGTAAAGGCTGTGCTGTAAATATTGAATATAAATATTTTTAGCCATTTTGCATTATCATGTTTTAATAAGTATATATAGGGGCCAGGATTGTGCAATATAGAGTGTTTGACCATAATCTAGGCAATATAATGAATTGAATTTAGTTTTATTTTAACCAACTATGACCTGAGAAAAAAAAAATAGAAAATGGGTCAAAGATACAGCACAGATCTAGAATTAGCACAGATACATACTGTACAATGCTGTGTCAACAACATACGATGTCTTCTCATCAATATACACTGGCAATAACTTCTCTATAAGCAGTTTGTTCTTTAAAAATTATGGTACATATGATGGTTTGATCTTGATATGCATTTAATAAAAACTATATTTTTTAATCATTCTGATTTTTTTCCTGGTGTAGCGGTGTTACTGATTAGCGAGTCAGAGCTCTTAGTCAGACACATAAACACGATGGTAAACATCAGATACTCTGCTGTGCGCATAGGTTGTATATAATGAAGAAGAAAATGGATTAGCTAAAATGCTCAGTAATGGTAGGGGTTAATTGGATTCTTGGCTCCCAATTTTTTTAACTTACGATGGATTTCTTTTTTCTTTTTTTACATGAGTCCGTCGAATTTCAAAGAGTGCCTTCCATCCATCCATCTATTATCTATAATGCTCGTCCTATGCAGTGTCACTGGGGGCCTTGAGTTTATCCTAGAGAATGTAGGGTACAAGGTGGGGTACATCCTCAGCGGGGTGCCAATCACTGCAGGGCTGTTTTGTCGTCAAGTGACCAAAATATGCTTGGCAAGTTAAATATCTGCCCATATTAATATCTGCAGACTCTCATAACTTTTACATACTCTCTGTTTCTTTAGTGAATTTCAGACTGAGATAAATCACACTGCAGGTTGGAAATGATAAATGATGTATAAGTATAAATGACATATTCAAAAAGGCAACTGCACAAAACAGAGCAGAAAAAAAAAGTTTACACGTTACTTGTGTAAGTGTAGATGTGTTTTTAGTTGTATGAGGACCTCTTCATTCATGTATATACATTTATGTATACATATTCTCTCACTGTATGAGTAATCTGGGAAGCTACACATTTACACATTTCTTTCCCATGACACTTAACAGAGGTCAGTGTTTAGACTCTGGCTCTGTCCTATTTGAAGAAGAGTCTATTTTTCATCACATGCATGTGTGTGTGGCTCTTGGAGTTGTGTCACTAATCACGTTTGTGTGTGTGTGTGTGTGTGTGTGTGTGTGTGTGTGTGTGTGTGTGTGTGTGTGTGATTTACCTTCTCACCACTGACCTGACCCGACCTTGCCACTTAAATCGGATGTGAGAAGCATGCACTCGTCACTTCCCCTCGTCTCATGTGGAGACTCATTGAGAGAGATGGAGTGATAGTGAGAGTGAAGGAGAGTGACTCGGTGTCTGCAGCGGGGCCGAGCAGTGTGACAACATGATATCGATATTGTAATAAATGACATCTGAGAACAAGGTTTTACTCGAGACACAGCTTCAAATGTCAACTGTTTTATTTCTTTCTAGAAGAAGCAGTAAAACGCTCCTCTATTTTACTGAAAGAAAAAATATTTTCATGGCACACCAAAATTTAGATTTTACTAGAAAATTTCGTGATGGATTTGGTGTCCTATGAAAATATGTTTTTTTACTGTTTCGTCCAACTTTAATCTATACCCATAACTACAGATCATAGAAGAAAATTATACCACAATTAAATCCTTGGATGCAGTAACCGGTAGTCAACCTGATGTGAGCTCGCAGTGCACAAACGCTAATTTATCACTCAACTGTTACTTTTCCTGTAAGATTATATCATAACAAGATGCTAAAATCCTGAGAATTGTAGAGGCTAGTGGATACAAGATGATAAATACTAAGAATGATAAATAATAAGGGATCCTATGTATAGTAGGGATCCTAAAGACGTAGAATACAATAGAAAAGAATACAAGGTGCTAAATACTGTGATAGCTAAAAACTAACGCAAACAAAATGCTAAATACTGACAATGCTAATTCTCAGATACAATAAACGCTAAATACTATAGGGAAAAGGTGCAAAATACTAAAAATGCTAAACACTAGCAAATACAAAATGTTAAATTATAGGAATGCTAAACACTAGCAAATACAAAATGTTAAATTATAGGAATGCTAAATGCTAGGATACTCACTACCAAAAACATACCCTTGAATATACTTAGAGCTAAGATTAGAGCGAAGTCATATTGGTTTACAGTAAAGTGTGTGTGTGTGTGTGTGGTGGGGGATATCATGCATGTGTTCGGCTCAGATAAGAATAGGAAAAACACTAAAATATGCAGGGCAGGTGGTCCAGGGCTGAGAACCCTGCAGGGTTGTAATTCTTCTGCAGCTCAGCTCGAGTCTTAAGAACAAAGAGAACAACAAACTACATAAACGCATTCATGCACAGTTTAAGCTTAAAGATTGAAGATTAATTAAATCTACAAGATGTAAGATTTGGATATGTCGCCCTCTCTGGTAGTAATATGCTATTGCAAGTGATTTACTCTCTCACTCACTCATCGTCCATACCGCCTGTAGCCTATCCCCGGAGACTTGGGGCACAAGGCAGGGTACACCCTGAATGGGGTGCCAATCCATTGCTGGGCACACAAACACACTCGCATGCTTATTCGGGGTCACCACTTTGACTTATTTGCATGTTTTTGGACTGTGGGAGGAAACCCACCAAGCATCGGGAGAACATGCAAACACCATGCACACAGACTCGAGGTGGTAATTGAACCTGTACCCTAGAGGTGCAAGGCGTCATATATATGCAATATATATAGTCTTATTCTATAGTTTAGGCACCCCTTGATAAATAACAGATTTTGGTGATTTTTTTAATTGAAAAGATGGTAACACAGTCTCTCATGGAAATGGAAAAAATGCACAATATTTTCAGCAAACATTGATACATAGTTACTTCTCATGCCATAAAATGAAACAAAAATAAAAACATTATTATGGCACTGTGCAAAAGTTTGGGCACCCTAAGAGTTCCAGAGTCTCAGATTCTTCTTACAAGGTTTCAGACCTTAATCAGCTCGATAGATCTGATGCATGGCAACAGCTGTCATTAATAAATGGCAATTTCAAAGCTTTACAAATACTTTGACTCTTCAAACCTTGTGCACACACTTGCAGACACTCAACAACCATGGGTTCCTCTAAGTAGTTGGGTAAGCCTCTGAAAATGAAAGTTATTGATGCCCACAATGCAGGAGAAGGCTACAAGAAGATAGCAAAGCGTTTTCAGCTTGCAGTTTCCACATTGGGAAATGTTAATGGGAAATTAAGAGATGGCAGATCAGGGGTACTGTGGAGGGGAAGAGAGAACTGCTCGAAACCTGCAGGAAGATTTATCAGACTCAGGAGTGGTGGTGCACCGTTCCACTGTGCAGAGTGGTGCTTGCACAGACATGGAAGAATCAGCAGAAGAAAACCTTACCTGTGTCCCCATTATAAAATCCAACGTCAGAAGTGTGCAACAGAACATCTACAGAAGCCTGATGCGAAAACAAGTGCTGTGGCCTGATTAAGTTAAAATAGAACTCTTTGGCCACAATCAACAGTCATGTTTGGAGGAAAAAAGGAGCAGCATTTCATGAAAAGAACACCTTGCCAACTACTAAGCATGGGGGCGGATCTATCATGCTTTGGGGTTGTCTTGCAGCCAGTGGCACAGGAAACATTGCACAGGTGGAGGGGAGAATGGATTCCACTAAATACCAGCAAATTCTGGAAACAAACATCGCCAATGTTTGCTGAAAATATTGTGCATTTTTTCCATTTTCAAGAGAGACTGTGTTAACATCTTTTCAATTAAAAAATCTGATATTTATCAAGGGGTGCCTAAACTTTTACATAAGACTGTATATATTTGTCTATATACTGTATATATCGATATCTATAATATTACGTTATATGATGTAATAAAATAAGAAAATTGAAAATTCCTTATGTTTTGGATAGCTATTTATTTTATTTTATTTTTTGGTTTTGCCTCCTAATCGTTCTCGTTTGTACCCCAATTGACCACCTGCTTACTTTGGTGCCCAAGTCAACATATAGATACGAATAATTGTCTTGTGTCCTTCAGAAAGACCAACATCAGAGCATCTGAGCAGAAAGATGAAGGGGACAATGGACAGATCCTGTGTGAATGAGGTATGTACCTACACACTACAACCTCGTCTTGCGTTGGACCCTCCGTAAGGGATTTTTAGTAATAGGAATGAACAGAATGTTTATGCTATACACCATCTGTCCATCTCACTGGCAAGAAATGTGATTGACGTTGCAGGCGACTGATATCAGCCACTTGTTAGTCAACATGTAAAGATGTCTGTGTACTCAACACTTTATACAGTTTTACATATGACTCTGGGTTATTTCATATGTCATGTGTCTGGATTGTGTCCTCCATGCACTTACTGTACACTCATCTCTGGTGAGAGACCGAGTGCTGTAGCTTAGGCTTTAAAACACAAAACACAATTCAGACTTTAGGATTATTCAGTACTCTGTCAGAGGTCTTGAACGTTTTTCATGTGAAAATTGTGATATTTCTTTGAAAATTTGCATGTTTAAGTTCTGCTCTGGGTGGCTTAGTGGTTAGTGCAGTCACCCTGCACATCCAGTCGTGAGGTAAATCATGCAAGTCATGTAAGTCTCCTGCGATAGGCTCCAGGCTGTATACAAGATAAAGTGGTATAGAAGATGAGTAAATGAGTGAGTGAATTTCTGATCTAAAAAATTTTGCATTTTCTGTAAAAATAATGACATACTACTACTACTAACAACAATAATAATAATAATAATAATAATAACAATGTACTGTAGCAGCTTATGCAATATCAGATGTGTAATTTTTTACAGAGTATGAAGGCAAACATTCCACATTCCTTCCCTGTGAATATATGTAATTTCTAATTAAATATATAAAAAAGAAAAGGCATAGTCACAAGCTGATTCTCACACTGTGTTCTAGCAGGCATAACATGTGCTACATAGGGTTACTGCATCATGTTATACCCTTTGTAGTGAGCCTGTAAAGTGAAGAGGAAGCCATTTGGAGTTTACTCTCAGAACTCCAGTCAGTGTTTGTTCTTAACAAACTACTTCCATGTGAAATAACGTTTTTTTTTTTTATATGAAAAGTTTCAATAAATAATGTAATTGTGTGCTAAGTGAGACGTCAGCGACGGAAACTATAAACATGCTGTGAATAAAAAACTACATCAGCATGATTATAGCTTTGATTGACTCCACAGGATTGTTAAACGACTTCCATATAGCTCTCTCACAGATCTGTCTTTATCTCCTCTCCAGGACATAAACTGCCACGATCGGGTCGTGCATCAAGCCCCGTGGCCAGGCCAGGTTTACATACAGAGCGCTGAATTTCATGTTAGTGTTCATGAGCAGAAAATACGGGCTGTGTGTCATTCTGGACCGATTCTGGATTGGTTATCTTTGCAGCCATACTGTATATAGCATAAGCTAGTTACATGATGTGTTAAATTAGCTTGTAAATTTAATCCCTGGATACTGTAACAGGATCAAATGTCATGTTTTTGTGTAAACCATGAATGAATTTATAGATCAAGCATCATGCTATCGATTTGGCTAAAAGTAACCTGAGGCTAAATTTAAATATAAACAGCCATCTTTCTTTGGTGTTCCCTTCAAATCCTCAGTGTCTATAGAAACAGCTCAATTACAGGGGGTTGTTTTCTGAGTCAGTGCTTTGTAACAGTCAGAGAGTTTTTTTGTCATCCACAGGAGGAGTCTTCTCTTAGTTGTGGTTTCTCGGTAAGATAAGATTATTAAACGTTATTAATTCCGGAGGAAATTAACCAGGAGCTAAATGTTGGTCTTTTGGCCCAGCAAGGGGTGACAGCGAATGCCCTTCCTGATGCAACCTTCCCATTTTATCTGTGCTTCCAGTGGCCGAGGTTTTGACACTACCTGGGAATTGAACCCGGGCATTCCGCACGGCAGGCGAAACCCCTACCACTGAGCCATCAGTCCCCAACAAAAAGAAGCAATAAATAAAGTAAAAATAAAATATCCACAAATTAGACGTTATATAGAAAAAAGCAGAATGCAACAACCAGTACCAATAAGAACAGCTGAACCAGATTCTGATGTAGTGCTGCACACAGCAACAGGCTTCTGAAGCTCACAGCCACTTTTTCTTTGGTGATTGGCTTCTTCAGTTCTTTAAATAAACAATAAGCAAACGCACGATTGGTCTCAATTGATATTGCATGTGATATTAATGAACCCAGGCATACAAATTTCAGGGGTAGGGCTAGTGCCTCTATTGTTTACAGGCTGTGATCATTATTTTAGCTCTTCTATCTAAAGAAGGAAAAAGTTTGATGGCCCCAGGAAGAAAAGACCTCTGAGACACTCTGTGGAGCCTCTCGGTGGTCTCAATCTACGACTGAATGTGCTAAATGTGTGGCGTGCAGGGGATGGGACTCCTCGTTCAGATTCCTGAGAAGATTTTTCAGCAATCTCCCCAGACACCTCCATCAGAGACTCCAGCGCCACTCCAGTGACAGAGCCAGCTTTCCTGATAAGCCTGTTGAGTCTGTTGGCATCGGCTGTCCTCACTCTGCTGCCCCAGTACAGGCGGCTCTGATGTTTCTTATAAAGAATCAGTGTTCTTAATCCAATCTAGTTTATCATCTATACATGCGGACAATGAGATACTAAAAATTTGTTACATTATCCACATCAGTTGGATTGGATCAGTGGGGGTTTCCTGCTTCCTATATTCCAACACCAGTCCCCTTTGCCTTTTGTCTTTGCAACATTCAGCTGCAGGTAGGAAGACGTTCTCCATCACGCTCCTGACCATTTCAATTACATTTCTATTACAGCCCCCAACGGCAATAACGCAACCAGCTGCTTTCGTCCTATTAACTTCCAGAGAGAAAATAAAGAGAGACTGCTGAATGAACAAGTGTTTATAGCTGCTGTAACGTAGTGTGAGAACACAAATTTACTTGTTTCGTGGAACATGAAATGGAACTATAAGTGGAACTATAAACTTCATGACATTTAGAAAAATGTGGTAGTTGCAAAATTCTGTGGTATAAAATAAATAAAATAATAATAAAAATTCATAGTTAAGTAATTACAGTAGCTAAAAAAAAAAACATGCTAATAAGTGACTTCATCACTGAAATCACTATTCAGCCACAGTTTAGTGAAACGTCTGGATTTCTGGAGTTTTTGTTTTTTTCTATGAATTCTACATTATAGTATGTCTTCTCTTTTTCTAAAATAACATTCATGATTATATTTAAAATGCTAAACTATGTATTCTTACATGTCAAGTCAAAACATAGATTTGATCAGGAAGCAGATCTCACACTTCATGTTTTGTCCTAGATGTCTAGGGCTGTTTGATCCATTTCAACTCTTGGCTGATAAGAGTTGATGTAATAAAATCCAGCGCTATGTGAAGACTCTTATGCATGTGATATGCGATAAAGCCTTGCCTTTGAATGCGAGACAGCTGTGGCGCTGTGGTGCAGCGTGTGTCTGTGTGTTTGAGTGGGGGGGTGCTGCAGAGAACAGAGAGCGTTTATGTGTGTAAGAAAGAGAGCAGAGTGTGTGTTTGTGTGAGTGAGTGAGAGAGAGAGAGAGAGAGGGAGAGAGAGAAGTGCTTGCAGGTTAGATGTGCTCCGTGAGGGAAAAACTTGCGCAGTGGAACTGCTTATCTGATAAAGGAGCCATATTTTCTCATTATAAACAGCAGGCCGTGTGTGACGTGATAGCATTAAAGTGTTAGTTCAACTCACTGAGGTTCTACTCTGGACTGCAGGACGTGTGCTGACACACACACACACACACACACACACACACACACACACACACACACACACACACACACACACACACACATCTTTAAACGGGATAAGGCTCACCTGTGAGGCAGTCAGGATGGAATGGAAGCACATCGAAGCCGTGCAAGAATTCACAGCTGAAGGACAATGCAGTAAAATCGAGGTGCGATCGTGCCTTATAAGCTGGGATTCTGCCCAGGTAAAAACCCTGCAGGGTTCCTCGCTGCTCGCTCTGTGTGCGCGTGTGTGTGCGTGCGTGTGTGGGTGTTTTGGTCGGACACTGACCACTGCTAAATCGGCATCAGTGGAGTGGGACTTCTTTAATAGTGTTAGTGTAAAATGATTTTAACATAAAAATGCAATTCAAAGTGTTTCGGAGTTTTAGGGCATGTTATCATATGAAGTTGATGATGTAGTTATGAGTGAGTCAGTTCATACTGAAATATTATTTAATGTTAATAGATAGATAGATAGATAGATAGATATCAATAAAGAGGAATGACAATGAACACATTCTGTTATTCTGAATTCAGAACTACTATGTCGGACGGATGAATTGATGGATTGATGAATGGAAAAGAGGCGGGTGAACAGATAAGAAGTAGTTGTGTGTGTGGGAGTATGGATGGACAGGCTGGTAGATGGATGATAGATGGAAAGAATGCTGTTTGGATGGATGAATAAATCGACAGAGAGATGATGGATGAATGGATAGAAAGTGGTGGTGTTGCAGAAGATGAATGGTTGGGTGGATGGATAGAAGTGTGTGTAGATTGATGAACAGATGACTGAATTGATGGATAGATAGTGAGTGGACTGGTTGAAATGGTAATAGAGCAAAGGTGAATGGATGGATGGACATACTTGGGCGTAGGAATGGATGCATAGATGTGTGGATAGTAGATGGATGGTGCCCCTGGGTAGATGTATAGAAGTGTTGATGAATGGATGATGTGGATGAATAGATAATAAATGGTTGGAAGAGTATGGGGATGAATGGATAAACAGTAGATGGATGAAAGTGTGTGTGGATGAATCAGTTAGTTAGCTTCCATATGTTACCTTAACTTCCACGAAGGATAAAACCTATTATTTAAGATTTAAATTACTAGTTTCACTTGCTTGGGAAGATTTCATTTTCTAGTTGCCTTGCACAAGCTAGGTTAGACTATACTCACTCGATTAGCTTTAATTTGGTCAGAATGCTTTTGCTAGTTAGCAATAAATAGTTTGGTGTTTACTCACTAATTTAGCTTTCATCTATGACAGTAACTTTTGCTTTCACCCACTAGTTAGTTTTCATATCTGGGTTGCTCACACTTACAAAAAAGCATAATGCATAATCCTGGACAAATTCCAGTGGGATTGGTGGGAGAAGGTTTTGCTAGTTGAAATTAGCACTGTTGCCATGTACCTCCAGGGTCCGGGTCTAATTACCACCTTGGGTCTGTGTGCATGGAGTTTGCATGTTCTCCCCGTGCTTGGTGGTTTTCCTCCAGGTAGTCCGGTTTCCACCCACAGTCCAAAGACATGCAGACTAGGCCAGTTGGCGTTCTCAGTGTGTTAATGTGTGCGTGAATGTTGACCAGAGGTCCTACCACGGTTATAAAAAAATTGGAATAAATACAGTGGTCACCATTGGACTCCACGGTCCCTAGTTGGACTACAGAGGTTCCTAGAAGGAGCGATGGAATCCTGCATGCCTTTAAAAAAAATTTATGGTTGAAAATAGTTAATAATGTGACTTCACACGGATCTGGTCTGTTTGTAGTGCTGAATAAAAAGTTGTAATTTTTTTCAATATTTTTTATAAGTAGCATATTAAATAAATAGATAAATAAATAGATACATGAATGAATGAATGAATTAATAAATAAATAAATAAATAAATCAGTCATCTGTATCTGGTTAAAGACCCCTCATTGATTGAACAGTTCATTCTGAGACACGTTTACTGCAGTTGCTACACTAAAGCCCTGACTCAGACTTACTGCATACGATCCTGATTTATCATTTAGGAAATGAGGCGAGTGTGCACCGAGGCATTTCAGAGAATTGGGACGGAGCCAGTGAGTGTTAAATGCACCATAGTGACCCATACTGCGGCGGTACAGGGCCGCAATTTCACTTCTGATTATGATTAAATGTGTGTGTGTGTGTGTGTATGTGTGTGTGTATGTGAACATGTACAGAAGCAGGACTTCCTGTTCCCTCTCTCCAGGCTTCTTCTCTAGTGACTCTGCAGACTTTCTTTTTTTTCTGGCCATCCCCTCGATGTTTCGCACTCACATCTGCACTGCAGTACAGCAGCAGAGACTAACGTGACACACGCAGTGAATGTTGTAGTGACTTTATTCTTAGTGCCCTCTATATCCTTTAGTGGACATTATGTACTGGCATCTCATTAAACCTTACTGATTAAAAACATGAAACAGATGTGATTCTTCTACCTAAAGTACAAAAAAAAAAAAAAGCCTTAATTTATTAGAAAATAAATAGCATTTTTATTAGAAATAGCAGTTGCACATCTGTGTTCTTCCTAACAAAGGTTCTGTGCAGGTTAGGATAGATTATTATTTTTTATACCAACCTCAAGTTTGGCATCTTCCCTTTTGAAAGAATACATTTTGCTTGCAGTTCTTACGCCCATGACGTGTGTGTGTGTGTGTGTGTGTGTGTGTGTGTGTGTGTGTGTGTGTGTGTGTGTGTGTCTGTCTGTGTGTGTGTGTGTGTGTGTGTGTGTGCGTGCGTGTGCAGATGGGGACTCCGCGTGTGGAGCTGACTCTGTCTGAGCTGCAGGAGATGGCTGTACGTCAGCAACAGCAAATCGAGGCTCAGCAACAGATGCTCATGGCAAAGGTGAGAACCTTTACTCTACACACTGCTGTTTCTGTCCAGTCTGACTCACACATATCTGAACAATTTCACCCTGCATGTGTGTGTGGGTGTGTGTATGTTTGTCTGAGACAACGAGTCTGCACTTCCTTAGTAACGCCCTCTTTGTGTTACTGTAATTACCAAATAGCTGAATAATGAATAAAATAGAAAATGAATAATAAATTGTGAGTTTAAAAGGATGTTAACAGGCTTTGGGTATTTTCAGCAATGTGTGTGTTTTAAGAATCCGTGTTTAACTCAGACAGACATGCACACATGGGAATTCGGACATGTGCACACCCGGACATGTGATATGAGGACGCTGTCTCAGCTGTCTGTGGAACAGGATTCGTCCATGTGGGCAAAATGTGTTTGTAAAGGAATATTTATCTCCATGAGGTCTTGGAACACGTTCGTGTGAGATCCTGGTCCATGCATGATGTATTTACTGCATATTTTTCAGCTGCACATTCATGCTGCAAATCTGTCGTTGCACCGCGACATGAATGTGCTCGATTGAATGTCAAGTCAAGTCAATTTATTTATATAGCGCTTTTAACAATTGACATTGCCGCAAAGCAGCTTTACACAATCAAAAGAAGTACGTTTGTATGCAATGTGTGTGAATCAAAATGATAAGATTGTCCCTGATGAGCAAGCCGAGGGCGACGGTGGCAAGGAAAAGCTCCCTGAGATGGTAATAGGAGGAAACCTTGAGAGGAACCAGACTCAACAGGGAACCCGTCCTCATCTGGGTCATAACGGATAGCAGGGATTGATCAGCATAATAATGTGTAAGACTGGAAGTTCAGTATAACAGGAGATGTGTTAAAATTAAAATTAAAAGGAGTCCAGTTTGTTCCTGGAAGCTCAGGTAGACTGTAGGAAATTCCAGTCTTGAGCTATCGAACAACTAAAGTCACAGGTCTCCAGAGAACAGCTGTCAGCATCAATCGATCACAGGACAGTCTTCGTGGAAACCATCCCCAGCCACCACACGAATCCAGGCAGACCACACGGGGCATCCATGCGAACCCGTCCAGAAGCAGGACTCCAGGACGGGTTAGACGGGTCCAGAGGGCAGAGGGGTCTGGATCACTGGCAACTCAGGAGCAACATGTATAGCTCGACAGAGAGATAGGGAGAGGGAAAAGAGAGAGGGAGAGAGAGAGAGGAGAGAACAGAAAATAAGGAGAGATGGCAGTTAGGTCTGGTCATAGTCAACATGTATAAGGTGAATGTATTTAGTGCAAAGTGCAAGCAGGGACTCCGGCAGGACTAACTATAACAGCATAACTAAAAGGGAGAGCCGGAAGGAAACACAGACATGAGGGCTCCCTGAGATGTAAAGCAACCAATCACCTCACCGTCAACAAACCTGAGTGAACAATGAGAGTGGGGAGGACAGCATCTAAACATACCAGTTCACCAGAATACTCTACGTCCATGAGTCCCCCAGATCTGCTCCTTTACCTAAGGTTAATCTATTTACAAAAATGCTTGGCTAAATAAATAGGTTTTTAGCCTAGACTTAAACACTGAGACTGTGTCTGAGTCCCGAACATTAACAGGAAGACTATTCCATAACTTTGGGGCTTTGTAAGAAAAAGCTCTGCCCTCTGCTGTAGTTTTAATAATACGTGGTACTGACAGGCAGCCTGCATTCTTTGATCGAAGGAGGCGTGGCGGATCGTAAGACACTAATAGTTCACTCAGATACTGTGGCGCGAGACCATTTAGTGCTTTAAATGTCAAAAGTAGAATTTTAAAATCGATGCAAAATTTCACAGGGAGCCAATGCAGTGTAGATAAGATAGGGGTGATGTGCTCATATCTTCTGGTTTTAGTGAGGACTCTCGCTGCTGCATTCTGTACTAACTGAAGCTTGTTTCTACACCTAGTTGAACAACCAAACAGTAAGGCGTTACAATAGTCCAACCAAGAGGTGATAAAAGCATGAACTAGTCTTTCTGCATCATTTAGTGACAATATGTTTCTTATCTTGGCAATATTTTTAAAACTGAGCCCTGTGGAACACCAAACTCCACTTGAGAACATGAGGAATGGTCACCATCTAAGTCTACAAACTGATAACGATCAGTCAAATAGGATCTGAGCCACAAGAGGGCAGTTCCCTTAATTCCTACTACCTTTTCTAATCTGTGAAGGAGAATACTATGATCAATGGTGTCAAAAGCTGCACTGAGGTCCAGTAACACAAGTATAGTGACGCAACCCTGATCAGAGGCCCATAGGAGGTCGTTTACTACTTTAACAAGTGCTGTCTCTGTGCTGTGATGAGGCCTAAATCCTGACTGATACAGTTCATTTATGCTATTTCTGTGTAGATGTGAACAAAGCTGCTGTGATACTACCTTTTCCAAAATCTTGGTGATAAAGGGAAGGTTTGATATCGGCCTGTAATTAGAAAGCTGACAGGGGTCAAGGTCAGGTTTCTTGATTAATGGTTTAATAACGGCTAATTTAAAGGATTTGGGGACATACCCACTACTGAGTGAACAGTTAATTTTAGGCCCACTGCTTTTTTTTCCAACAACGGTTCTATTATTGCTGGTACTATCTGTTTGAGAAAATGTGTTGGTATAAGATCTAATACACAGGTTGACGATTTTGAAGAAGAGATGAGTGAAATTAGTTCCCTCGATTCAAGAGGAGTAAAGTGTTCTAAGTTCCGATGTGATGTGTTTAGTTCATCTTTATTACTTAAATTGTCTGGTTTCAAAGCCTGAATTTTTTGCCTAATATTTATGATTTTGTTATTGAAAAAGTTCATGGAGTCCTCACTACTGCACGATGTTGTTGTGGAGATTTCTGCAGTGGTCTTGTTTTTAGTTAATTTAGCTATGGTATTAAATAAAAATCTCGGGTTGTTTTTGTTATTTTCTATAAGAGTGGAGAGATACGTTGATCAAGCATCACTGAGAGCTTTTTTATAGTTCAGGATGCTCTCCTTCCAAGCTATTTGAAATACTAACAAGTTAGTTTGGCGCCATTTACGTTCAAATTTTTGAGCGGTTTGTTTTAAAGCGTGTGTGTGGTCAAGGAGCGAGTTTCTTATCTCTAATCATTTTCCTTTTAACTGGAGCTACATTATCTAAGCTATAACGAAGTGCTGACTCTAGATATTCATTCGCCTGTTCGAGTTCTGTGAAGTCAGATGGCGATCCAATCAAAGTTGATAACTCTGGAAGATTATTGATAAAGCTCTGTGTGGTATTTGATGTAAATGTCTGAGCTGGTGATGGAGAAAGGGACTTGAGTACAGTAACTCTTGATCATGTTCATGGAAAGCAGTCTGAGGTGGCTTTGTGACGTCGTCATGCTGAAGTAAGTATGGTAAGATGGTCAGCACTAACATTCAGACAGGCTGTGGCATTGAAACGATGCTTAACTGGTAATACAGGACATGAGAAAACATTCTCCATGTTGGATTTATGCCGATTCATGCTTTGGAGGCAGCAGAAATCGAGTGTCATCAGACCAGGAGATGTTTCTCTAGTCTTCTAGTGTCAGGTTTCATTGAGCCTGGATGTAGTCTCAGCTTCCGATTCCTGTCTGACAGGAGGGAAACTACAGGAGATGCAGTTTTCCCATCTAGTTTCCCTGCATCTAGTTTCCCAGGATTGATATTGTTGTATGAGATGATTTTCTGTTACGTGTGGATGTAAAGGATGGTTATTTGAGTTTTCCTGTCGACTTAAGGTCACCAGGTCAAACTTCAAGTGAAATATTCAAACTGTATTCTTTTAATAACAAGTTCAATTTTAGTAAAGAATCACAATTTAAACTCTTTTTAAGTAAAAC
Source organism: Clarias magur (assembly GCA_013621035.1). NCBI lineage: Eukaryota > Metazoa > Chordata > Actinopteri > Siluriformes > Clariidae > Clarias > Clarias magur. The sequence goes on from QNUK01000190.1 coordinate 431,659, forward strand.
AAGCTGCAACTGAACAGATTGGTTTCACTAATAAGATAAACTTAAATAATAAACTTTAATGATTCCAAATATGGCTGCAACTGATGTCTACTTCAATAATTGATTAATTTATAGATTATTGAAATGATTGATTGATTAATCAAATTGCAAATGGCACATTTACTCTAAAGGTCTTATTTACCGATCAGCTTTTACATTTCGCTTGACGTTGTTCTACTTAATTTAATTGGTATTTACTTCAAATAAATTTAATTAAATGTCATTTATTTTAGATAATTACTTCATTAAGTAATTAAGAGTGTAAATAAAATAAAAGGATTCATTCTGGATTAAATTTAAGAAAGTGAAAAGTTTTCGCACACTTTCACCAACTTCCTCTTTCCAAGTTTTCTTTCCTGGGTCGACAATGGCGTTAGCGTGCGAGTGTGTGCGTGTGTGTGTGTGTGTGTGTGTATACACGCAGGCTTTAGGTCTGTAAGTGCGAGTGTGTACACACATGGCTTAGGTCAGTGTGTGCAAGTGTGTGCATGCAGGCTTTAGGTCAGTGTGTGTGTGAGAAGATGCATGTAGAGTGCTGAGTCTCAAACAACAGCAGGAAGGGACTCATTCCATGGCCAGAGGAAATTACATCAGCACAAAGCTGCAGCTGCCAGGAAGTGGCATAATGAAATGTATGTGAAGGATATGTCCTGAAGTTTGAGGAAAATAGGAGGAGGAGAAAGAGGAGGAGGAGATCATATGAGCTTTGATTCATCTCAGAACTCCTCCAGTCAGTCTCGAGAACGTTCATGGATACAGTTTGTTTACAGTTTAAAGAACTTATCGATCACCAGGTAAATAAATAATGTTTTTTTTGTGTGTTTATATCATTATACTTTTCATTGTAAAACTTGTTAAAGAAAATGATGTACTGTAATACTACTACTACTATGAATAATAATAATAATTGTCACTAATAACAGGCTGGATAATAGTTGTTACCGTTATTTGTGCTCATTTAAACAGTTTACAGTGTTTTAAATAGAATCAATACACAAAATAATTAGACTAAATACTAAACTAAATCCTGTCTTATGATGTACAAAATTAAATGTAAATGTGACAAAATGTAAATACTACTAAAAAAAAAATTCAGCATCACTCAATATGATGTCACACGGGAAGTTATTAAAACTTTTTGGCATAAGTTTAAGGCCTAGTCACTGTTGAACTGTTATCAAAAATCAATTATTTTACAAACAACGCAATATAAGTGACTTCCTGTCGAGCCTATGACATGCAGTGCGAAAATTGTTCAGTTCAATAACATCTATGTCTACCGGGTTGTGTGTATGAGCTATGCAGCAAAATCTTGTGTGGGTTCCTAGCCGCTTAGGCGTCCTAGCGACAGCAGATTCCAACCTATGCGCTGAGTTTCATGACTTTTGAAGCATGTTAAGATCCCCAAAATGCCTGAAAAAAAAGAAAAACTAATAATCCTTAGAAAAGCAAGAGGGCCCTCACACACTGTGATGACATAGCTGATGTCATAGGGCGTGGGCCCTAATATACTGGGTCAGTGAAATGTGTCAACTGCAAAGGTGATGTGTGAAAATTCTTAGAATAACAAGAGGGACCTTCACACACAATGACATCAGCAGTATCATAGCCATGACATCATCATGCACATAGTTCTTGGGCCCTAAAAAAGTATGCATTTGCTGTGCCAATACTTTTGGAAGGGACGCTGGACTATAGTTTTATTTATTTTATTTTTTTATTCATCTTGGAGGGTGCCAAAAGTTTTACAGGATACAAAGATTTTTAGTTACCGTTTTCCTTGCATTAGTGAAAAAAAAGATAGGGCTTTAAAGCCTGTGTGTGTGTGTGTGTGTGTGTGTGTGTGTGTGTGTGTGTGTGTGTGTTAATCTGTCTGTCCGCCTGTATGCTTATTGTGAATCAATATTGCTGCCTTCACGGATGTGTTTTTGGAGTTGCAGTAGCAACCCTTGGTAATATAAATGGCTTGGTTCATTCTGTGTGTGTGTGTGTGTGTGTGTGTGTGTGTGTGTGTGTGTATGTGTTGTTGTTGCTGCTGCTGCTTTCTGTTGGGTTCCAGAGAATGCCAGTCTATGAGTCAGCAAAAAATATTCGCTCCGTGTTATTCACAAACACACACACACACACACACACACACACACACACACACACACACACATACATTCTCTGTTTTCACATTTTTTGTGTCCACTTCATTGTGATTGACAGACAACGAGGCCACGCCCCTTTAATCGTTCTATCATAGGCCCAGAGGAGACACTTCTTTGAATTAACTGAACATTAATTCAAATAGGAGAAAGTTAAACCTTTTAAGTGCTACAGTGTGTGTGTGTGTGTGTGTGTGCAGGAACAGCGTTTGCGCTATCTAAAACAACAGGATCTTCACCAGGGCCCGGCCACACCGGAATCAGAGAAGCTACAGCGGCTTAGAGAGAGAGTGGAGAATCAGGAGGCCAAGCTGAAGAAAATCCGTGCCATGAGGGGGCAAGTGGACTACAGCAAGTTGATCAATGGAAACCTGTGTATGATCACAACATCTCATGGACATTTGATTGCTAAACTGGTAGCCATAAGCTTCCGTTAGCTATATTAGCCTTGAGTAAACACAAACTTCACACCATGAAAGTGCTGATTTTAATGTAAAAAAGCACTCTGGGACAATGTTATATTTGGATTTTCTGATCAGTCTTTATGTATGTGTTGTGTGTGTGTGTGTGTGTGTGTGTGTGTGTGTGTGTAGCGGCAGAGATTGAGCATGTGAGCAGTCTGTTCCAGGAGAAGCAGGTAGAGCTGCAGCAGGCCGTGATGAAGGTAGAGCAGCTCACACAGCAGCTGGAGGAACTGAGGAACAAACGCATTACAGATTCACAGCCTACAGGGGGCAGCGCCGTGGAGCTCCACAAACTGCACCAGGAGCTGCAGGTACACATGCGCACACTGGCACATCTTTTCACCGTCTCAGTGTGTGTGTGGCATCGGTGCTTCTTAGTCTCAATAATGGAGGGGTGGCCCTTGCGATTGTCAGACCAAGTCAAAGGGGTGTGGCTTTAGTTAATTTCCTGTCAGGTACTGTAAATGGAGTGTGACTCTGTACCTGTTAGTACCAAGGAAGGAGGTGGGGAGCTGTGTGAGTCCATCTTAATGAAGAAGGCGTGGCCTCTGTATGTGTCCATCTCAGTGAAGGAGGCGTGGCCTCTGTCTGACCATCTCAGTGAAGGAGGAGTCTCCTCTATCAGTTCTTCCTGATCAACTAAGTGTGGCCTCTATGTCTTTACATGACCTGTGACCTCCACCAGATCATGTAAAGGCACATCTGACGGATCAAGTCAATGGGGTGTGGCTTCAGTGTATGTCAGGTGGTTTAAGAGGTACGGCCTCATTGTCTGTTGGTTCCAGTGAAGGGGCGTGGCTGCTATACATATCAGACTCATTGTTTTAACAGTTAAAACACAGTTTTTTTTATTTTTATTAACTATGTCAGATGATTGATGTATTTTTTTAAACATCAGATCATTGACCACACACACACACACACACACACACACACACACACACACACACACACACACACACGATAATAAGGTTATGGTAACACACAGGCATCAGGATCTGCACACGGGCGAGGTCTGGGGAACCTCTAGTACAGTATAATACAGTAAATGTATGCCGTTGGCTGAATAATGTTAAAATTTTGAATATAAAACGGAATCGTTTCAGTCAGACAGAAGAAAGGCAGTGGAGTGTTTTCATATTTTCAGGACTGTGTGTTTGGAGTCTCACATCCAGCACTCTCAGTCAGTCATTAACAAGCATGTTAATGTGTTAGCAAACATTTACAAATCTGCTGCGGACAGATGCTACAGCACTTTAACTGATCTGTGTGTATCTATGTGTGTGTGTGTGTGTGTGTGTGTGTGTTGATTTTGTTGGCTACTCAGATGAGGAACAAGCTGAATCAGGAGCAGAACAGTAAACTCCAGCAGCACAAGGACATGCTGAACAAACGCAACCTGGAGGTGAGCATGATGGACCGACGCATCGAGGAGCTGAGAGAGCGCCTCTACAGGAAGAAAGCTGAGGTGTGTGTTACAGTGGATGAAAAACTCGGACTGTATTACTTCCGCTCCTTCGTCTCAATTCCACTGATATTAAATAATGAAGTTACAGATTTACAGGTTACAGTTTGCTTACAGTGAGAACAAATACTAACTCAGAAGCAGATAAGAAATATTTGTCCTTCGTTAATATGTCAAATAAATGTAAGTTGTATTATTTACACAGTTATTATGGGTCCAAAAGGGAATCAGACTCTCTGTTATATTATTAAACACACACATGCAGGGAAGAGCAGCTGTCCTGTATAGGGCGTGTCGAAGGTCTTGGATGATATGAGATTCTTGACTTGGGGTGTGGAATAAAATAAGATTTCTGGCATCTTTCAGACACACACACTCTCACACACACACACTCTCACACACACACACTCTCACACACACACACACTCACACACTCACACACACACACACACACACTCTCACACACACACACACACACAACACACAACACACAACATACACACACACACACCACACAACATACACACACACGCGCACACACGCACACACACTGTATCTTCTCAGGACCCCCAGAAAAAAAATGCCCCAAAACAACAACAACAACATTAACGAAACTTAATTCAATATAGTCGTAAACGAACAAATCAAACTTCAGTAGAAATGCAGATCTTTGTTTAATCATCTCTCTCTCCCTCTTTCCCTCCTCCACAGTTAGGGCAGATGAGCAACCTCTCATCCCCTCAGTCGGTCCCAATCACATCAGGTCGTGTCGCAGCCGTGTTTCCCTACATCCAAGTTCCCACATCGACCGTGAGGCAGAACGAAGGCTACCCTTTGCCCCCTGACCCGCTCAAACCGCACCCACTTCCTGCCCAAATCAGCCACACTCGCTCCAGATCAGGTGATTCTCTTTCTTTCAATGCTTTCATACTGACATTCTGATGGTTGCTATGACGATGAGTGCATGATCTGTCACAACTGTTCTGAACTATCACAGACGGAGTGTTTGTAAACACTTGAATCAATTTAATAATCTGCATCCTGGTCAGATTGGGGATTTTATCCTGAAACCGGTATCAGGTTCATAGATCCCTTAGTCAAGTCCAAATTTATCTTCCTTTGATTTAACACTTCAGTAACAGTCACTTTTTTCATCTTGTCCCTATTTAACACTTGGGCCAGAAAATCCTACTCCACGCTCTTATCCACAGTCATCTTTACACTTCACTCACACTGCTTTCATTCTTGAATCCATCATATTTTTTAAACAATTTTGTCTGCCTAACGCACATTTTCTTTTGTATCTTGTCATGTCTTTTCTTCTTCCACTCCCTATATTTGTTTTCCCTGTCCTTCGTCAATATGTGTATGCGTGTATATGTGGTTTTTGGGGTTGAATCGGAACAGACGATGATAGAGTGAGGAAGCCAGTTGGACCATGGAAGGTCTCAGACCTAGACATCATAGTGAACTGTGAGGTGACCCTTGACCCCAGAGACCATCCCACTCGTGAGTTTACAGTTGTGGTTATCGGTGAAACAATTATGTTTTTTTTTCCTATTTATGTGTTTTTGAACGGCAACAGAAAATAATTAGCACAGAAATCATTTGGATCTTAAGTTGTATCTTACTATGAAATGCCTTACTATGAAATGTCGACTTTGCATTAAATATAAAAGAACATGATAGACTTTAGCTTGTAAGATGGTAGGAGCTAGAGATTTCTTCAGGTTGCCTGTGACGGGGGGCTGCAGGAGAAAGTTGTGGTTCTCAGATTAGCTGTAGAAGCACCTTGTTGTCTTCAGTCCCACAGAAGAAGGAGATTCTGGTCCTCAGGTTGGCTGTAGAAGGAGCTCATGGCCCTCTGGTCCACAGTAGAAGAAGCTTGCCAGAAGGAGAAGGAGCCAGAAGGAGATTCTGGTCCTCTGGTCCACTGTAGAAGAAGCTTGCGGTCCTCAAGTGGGCTGTAGAAGGACCTTTTGCTTATCAGGTTGGCTGTAGAATGAGCTTGTGGTCCTCAGATTCTCAGTAGAAAGAGGTTGTGATACTTATCATGAAAAAAGAAGGAGCTACTAAAGAACAAGAGGAAGATAAACCGATACTGTAGGCCACACGTTGGTGGAGAAATAGGTTTGTAGCCTTCATTATGGCAGAAGCAGCAGACTGTACTTATCAGGATCACAGCAGTAGGAGGCTGTGCAATTACTTTTGACAAGAGGAGCTGGGTTTAGAGCATGGTACAGTATCTCAGCATCCTCAGGAGAGGTACTCCTTTACTGAGGTTGTGAGGGAGGTACAGTAAGCAATGAGACAGACAATGGACACTGAAGGCAAGAGAAATATATATTTTTTCATTGTTGTAGATGTAGCAGGGAGGTACACAGAGTTCCCAGAGAAACAACATGTTTCTCAGAAATGTGCAAAGTGCTTGCAGGAAGTGAAACTGTGCTTAGTGCTTTAATGATTGCAGCACTTTCAAACCGACTGGACTCTTCGAACTTCAGTTCTGTCATCATCTGTCACTATCCAATTCAATTCAATTTTATTTATATAGTGCTTTTAACAAGGGTCATTGTCTCAAACCAGCTTCACCAAATGTAAAGAAGATTATGGAAATGTGTTGGAACAAGTAAAAATGTGTATAGGTCATGGCAAGCCAAGGATGACAGCGGCAAGGAAAAACTCCCTGGGATGGCAAAAGGAAGAAACCTTGAGAGGAACCAGACTCAACAGGCAACCCATCCTCATGTGGGTCATAACAGATAGCAGGAATAACACATACTGTGTCAGGCAGCTGGAAGTTCAGCATAACAGAAGATGTCATGGAGTCTAGTTGAGTTCAGTCAGACACGTGCAGAGGGCAGAGGGGGTCTGGATCACTGCGAGCTCGGGAGCAGTATGTGTAGCTCAGCTGGAGGTGGTCCTTCTCTCCATATTTAGGAAACAATATTGTTGCAAAGAGATTCCAGCTTCCATTCCAACAAAAAACACAACTGATACAATATGTTCCACTTCCTACAGCCTTGAAAGCAGAGCAGATGAACATTTTTATGAAGCATCCTGCTTCTCTTCGTCCACTATCTGTACTGAAGTGCACTGCAGTTACAGCCTATATTTCGTACCCACCTGTACACCTGCACAAGGACAAGTTACAGCTCTGGGTTCGAGTATGGGTAGAACAGAGCGGCCTGATTCTTAAAGAAGAGCGAAGCGAAGCAGAGAAAGCTGTGCTTCTATATAAGCGTGATTAAAAAACAACGTCCTTTGCTTTTGATTTAGTGTCATGCTTGAAAATGGAGCGCTGCAGAGAGCTGATTATGTTACTCTGGACTTCTTGCTGATCCTGTCCTAGTTCCAGTAAAAAATAAAACACAAACTTTTTAACTAAACCGATGTGAGGGACTGTTTCTTGGCATCTGTGTACAATGAGTGTTTAAACCTGCTCCATGCCTCATTATTATTCGGTACAGAGGAAGTGCACACAGTCTGAGTGTTTGTGTGAGACTGGGGTGAAGAGGAAAACATGCTTTACAGGAGTTCAGAAGGTTGTTGTATTCAGTGGGGGCTGCAGCTGCTCTTATGTAACTCCATTTATTTTTATGCAAGGCTGTGAGCAGGTTATAACAAACCTTACATCACCGAATTAAGAGTAGAGCCACCTCACGATCCTCAAAGTCACAGCCTGACACATTTAACCGCTCCTGTTCACTAGTAGTATAAAATACATTCCAGCATCGTCTGTTTGGAATATTGTTTTTTATTGTAGAGATGATGCTCAGGTCAAAACCTAAAGTGATGACCCCGGGTCAAAGGGAAAGTGTCTCTCTTTGTCAAAACACACAATCACTCACACACACATACACACACACAGAGCACCATTGTAATCTCTTTAGCCTGATCAGAGAAGAGGACGCTCCACAAATACGCTCCACGCCAAGCCGTGATTAGTGGCGTCTTAAGCGTCTAGTGTTTAGCCGTACTGTGGGTGTATTATGTCTATGAACATTTTTACAATTTCTGTTTTTACCTCATTCCTTCCCTCTTGCTCCGTCCTACCTTACAGCAAACGATGCGAATTGGAACATGGCCTCGCTCAAAGCCCCGGACTGGAAGGACACAAGCCAGAACCCGGGCAAAATGGCTGCCGGTGAAAAGGTGAGGTGTTTAACTGTTGTGTTAATAACTCTTTATTCATATTTATATTGTTATATTATATAATTTCATTTAAGAATATTATATTATAGATAAAATATATCATGTATTAATATTATATAATCCATGGTGAAGGATTCTGCAGTTTCTTGCAATTTATTACACTTTTTATTCACTTAGTTAGCATCCCATAGTTATTAAATGCGATGTGTAAATAGAGAAATCTTACTTTAATACTTAATTTTTCAACATTAAACCCATTTGCTTAATGATGTTTATTTATTTGTATGTATTTACTCACTTATAATTTGTTTATTATTTATTTATATGCTATGAATCTATTTTTACTGATGTATTTTCCATGTATATATTATTATTTTTCTGTTCATATTACATACATTCATGTACAGTAAGATCTTTATGGCATCCAGTGCAAGGGGCGGAGTCTTCCCAGGTGCATTTGCGAGCGAGACGAATTAAATTAGAAAAATTATTACAGTTAAATCTCTCTCTCTCTCTCTCTCTCTATATATATATATATATATATATATATATATATATATATATTATTTATTTGTGACTAGTCTATAGATGTGTAGGAGTGTTATAATATTCATATTGCTATTATTATTATTAATAATAATAATACATAAAATAAATTAATACATAAAGTGAAATATAAAGAATTGCATTTTAGTGAAAAAAGGCGAAGAAATGACCAAATGGAAACAGATTTTTAAAGTCCTGAATTTAAGACGCATTCCATCTTACGCAGAGACTCGAGAGTCAGCTCCAGAATTATTGGCACCTATTGTAAAGATGGATTTGTGTATTACAGTTATTTACAACTAAACTCCAGTAAACAATGGTGCCATTATTACATTTAATGACACCGTAAGTAAAGATTGGTTAAAAAGATTGTTTTGTTTATTTAGCTGAATAACCATAGACCTGTTTTTGTAATTCTGGAGATGACTGTGATAAAATAATGATATAGCAGATTACGCACACATTTCCAACATTTCCTTCTCCATGACAGGGATCTGCTAAAGTACTGGGCACTATAACGACCTTGTCCAAACATCCTCCCCCGATCTACGGCACGTACCCCAGCGTGGGACATCACTCCACCGTCTGTGCCACGAACTCTCTTCCCCGCTCAGCACCAGGCACTCTGTCCTGGCACAGATCCTCCGGTTCCTCATCGCAACAGATCCAGCAGAGGATCACCGTCCCTCCGAGTCCTACACCCTCAGCCGGTTCGCCTGTCTTGCCGCAGAGCGATAGAAGTAACGACGCCCCTCTGGCTGCAGCAGTTCGGCCGTTTTATACTGAACGGGGGTCACGACCTCAGTCTCCACGCAAGGGTCCTGCTACGATGAACTCTAGCTCCATTTATCACATGTACCTGCAGCAGCCAGCGGCCAAAAACTATCAAAGCAGCAGCACCAGATCTGCAGTGAAAGCAGGTATGTGTCAAAATTATATTTTATAATATTATTTAGTTATATATAGTGACCACATAATTACTCTAATATGTAAAATGTGCTGAAGCATGTGGACACAATTTTTCCACTTCATTTCCTCTTCTTTCTCCAGTGTATGGAAAGCCGTTGCTGCCGAGCTCCGTCTCCTCATCCCCTGTCCCCTTCCAGCACCAGTCCACCAGAGACGTCTCGGAGCGCGAGTCTGAACCCGTGATTAGCCACAATCCCCAGCCCAGCATGGAGAACATCCCTCGCCCCCTGAGCCCCACTAAACTCACCCCGGCTCATTCGCCCCTGCGCTACCAGAGTGACATTGACCTGGAGGTGCTGAGGAGAAAGCTCGCCAATGCTCCTCGTCCTCTTAAAAAGCGGAACTCCATCACCGAGCCTGAGGGTCCCAATGGTCCCAACATCCAGAAACTTCTCTACCAGCGCTTCAACACACTCATTGGTGGCATGGAAACGGTTACACCATTCTTCCAACCAGACACTGCCGTAAATTTAACAGGTGATGTTGATTCTGTTAACGGAAATGTTACCGAAGCGACTATAAAAGTTGCTGTGGAGCCAACACCAACATCTGTTTCCGATCCTGGACCGTCACCACCACCTGATGCTAATGAGAATCAAATGGCGCAAACGGCTAATCATACCAAAACTCCAGAGATTACAGACACCATGGATCCTAAAGAAGGTCCTGAGGATAGTCATAACAACAATAAGTCGTCGTTAGATGTAGATGAAAAGTCCACGGCAGTGGAGAAAGAAGACACGGAGCAGGACGCGGTGAGTCTTACACCAGGACATCATGAGAATAACATCGCTAGTGATACAGAGATTCCAGGTGCTTTCACCTAAGCAGAGTTTAGACTGTTTGAACAGAACCTTGGTGTGTTCTCCAATGTGGTTCTTTATGCAGGTGAGAGAAGAGCAAACAGACTCAGGGCTGAGAGCATTCGATTGAAGTGCTTGTTCACTTGAACTCAGGGAACTCAGAGAGAAAGTGAATCGACTCTGTATCAATACAACTGCTGGAATTTAATTAAGTGATTTTTTTTCACTTTAGATTTGTAGATTTATGGTTTATACAGGCGAAACAATCGAAAAGAGAAGATAAAGGCAAGATGTAACTCAGAATCTTCTTTTCTCATTTTATTTCTGAACAATGACTGAAAGAGTTTTACACCAATGCAGCCCTTTTTTGGGGCTGCACGATATTTCATTTCATGCAAACCCAAACAGCAAACAAATCAAAAGAACGAAATTCTCTCTAACATTTATGTCCAAATCACTGCAGAAAACAAAAATCCTTGGATTTTTCATTTAGCAAATAAATCTGGTTTCTGATTGAATGCTAGATGAAGAGGACGAACCTGAAAAAGCCTGGTTCTGAGAGAACAGGTCACGGTCTGAGGGTGAAGTTTAACCCGCTGGCGCTGCTCCTGGACGCGTCTCTGGAGGGCGAGTTTGACCTGGTGCAGAGGATTATATATGAGGTACAACACAGCTTTAAAATATAATAATCATCAGAAAGTTCTGAGTGATGCTGAGGTGTGAATCCGAGTCATCAATCTGATTGAACTTGTCAAACGGTTGATGGTCCTTGTAACCACAAGTTGCTTTAGGCTTTAAATGAAGTTAATCCCATAGCACTGTTGGTTTGCTGTTAAACCCCTGGGTGGTATGAGTGTGCTTCATCAGAAAACACTAGCAAGTGTTTTATTCCTACTGGCTTTAATTTCAGGTGGAGAACCCCAGCACTCCGAATGATGAAGGCATCACTCCGCTTCACAACGCTGTGTGTGCTGGTCATTATCACATTGTGAAGTTCCTGCTGGATTTCGGAGTGAACATCAACGCAGCAGACAGCGATGGATGGTACAAACTACAGCGCAGATAAAGCAATATTTTATATGTAAATTCAATCCTATTAGTAAGTGAGTCTCTGTTGCATGTAACAGGACACCGCTGCACTGCGCCGCCTCGTGTAACAGCGTACATCTGTGTAAGCTCCTGGTGGAGTCAGGGGCGGCCATTTTCGCCACCACTATCAGTGACGTGGAGACGGCGGCGGATAAGTGCGAGGAGATGGAGAACGGCTATGTGCAGTGCTCACAGTTTCTTTATGGTGAGGGAATTGAAGATTTTACAGAAGCTGTTTTATCACATCTGGTTTTTTAATTGTAATTAGTTCCTGTTTCTCTCTCAGGTGTGCAAGAGAAGTTGGGGATGATGAATAAGGGGACTGTTTACGCTCTGTGGGATTATGAAGCTCAGAGTCCGGATGAGCTCTCGTTCCGTGATGGAGATGCTTTAACAGTGTTGAAGCGCAGAGATGAGAATGAGACTGAGTGGTGGTGGGCCAGACTTAATGACAAGGAGGGCTACGTTCCTCGAAACCTGCTGGGGGTAAGCATGAAAAATCCCACTGAAAATTAGTAATGTTTATAAACTGCCACTATGACTGACAGACACAAAAGCCAGTCTACAAATGATCATGCCTCTTTCACTGTGACTGACAGAGGCCACACTTCCTTTACTGTGATTGAAAGAGTACCTGTTACAGAATTTTAGATATTGGACACAATCTTTATTTATTTTCTCTACTTTTGTGCAGTTGTACCCGAGGATCAAACCCCGACAGCGGTCCCTGGCATAGCGTCCCCTGATGGACAGGAGCCCCAAATAGACATTTTCATCTTTTAGTGCCACCAAGATAAGCCGAGGGCGTGCCAGCTATAAACTGAGACTGAAGCTTGGATTTATTTATCTGCCAGGAGAGATTTGCTGATCAGTGCTCCATTTTCAGCCCGCAAAACGGATTTATTTGGGTTCATTTTCTTAAATCCCTTTCACCCAGATGTCTGTGGGATGGAGAAAGGTTTTCCTGTTTCCTTTTGCACTGGTGTTTGTGGGATATGTAAGCGATGACACTCTGAGACAGCTGGGGAAGGGACCTTTGTGTATTTTTGTTGGACAAAGGAAAGACTCAAGGACAAAACGGTGTCTACTGAGCAGCTGATTCCATGACAATAAGGAAGGAAGGAAGGTGCTAGAAAGTGCAGAAAGAGAGAGAGACATTAGAATAAGAGTGCAGATGAAATGTTGAGGAGTTTGTAAGTGTGCAGTCATGCAAGTATAAGAGAGGAGAAATTGTAAGTTAAATAAGCAATGGTAGAAAGAAAGTTATGAAAATGGAAAAAGTCTGTGTTTTCCATCCGGGAAGAAAATAAAAGCTCTACACACCTGCATTAACATGTTAAAGCCAAATGCACATGAACCGCCTAGACACATTTGGTGTGATAAATTTTGCGTGTTTAAATATGACCTGAAGCCATGAGGCTCATGTGGCCAAATCCTCCACATTAACAGATCATCACACACTCGCCACAAAAATCTTGTTTCAGTTTCATAAAATGTCAGGATGAGTCCTTTATACAAGCAGATTGTGTGAAGCTCAGCTCCTGGCCTTGTTGCTGAAGTGAAAACTAATGAAGCGATCTCCAAACACTGCGTCTCAGCTGAATGTCTGCAATTGGTGTTAATAAAATGTCATTTAGCCTGAAATGTTTTTTTATGTTGTATCGATCTCCTCTTAGTTTTTAAAAACTCTTTGTAACACATACAGTAGGAGATGAATTGCTCCCTGGGTTCAGGTGTATGAGTGATGCACTTGACAGCAGATAATAATAATGATCAGTGATAATCATAATAATGCAGTATAAGAGGCATGAACCCAAGTCTGAATCTGTGATATCCTTCATGCGACATGCCATGTAAATGTGCACAATAAAGACATTCTCAAATTGGGAACCGTCAGTGTTGTTCATTTTGAAAAATAATGTTATTGATTTGATCATTCAACTAAGGAGTTAATTCTATTATGTGATTAATTACACTGCCCAGCCAAAAAATATATATTACTTTTTTTTTTCAGAAGGGTCAAATTATTGGCCTGCATCAAGAAAAGAAAACCATAGTAAGAAGATTGCTGAAACTACTAAAATTGGGTTATGAACTATCCAAGTCACTATTAAAACCTGGAAGGATAGTGGTGAACCATCACCTTTGAAGAAAAAAAAAGAAAACAGAAGAACTCATGGCTATGTTTGATAGTGAAAATGATCACATTTCCACACATTAGAAAGAGAACTCAAGGGATTGGGAATAAACAGCTGCGTAGCCTTAAGAACAGCGAGGCTAATCTAAAAAAAAAAAAAAAGGCTTCAATATGTTAGGAAGCATAAAGAATGCACTATTGAGCATTGGAAAAAGGTCATGTGGTCTAATGATGCATAATTACTATGGAGTGATGAGTGTGTATCAGAGTAGCAAGAGAGATGGAGAAAGTTATTGGACCCATCATGCCTATTGGCTACTGTATAAGCCTGGGTTTGCTTCTGTTGGCCAGGTCTAGGCTCAGCAACATTATGTGCCAGCTAATGTACTGAATAAACATGTTTTTCCACTGCTGACATGGGCATATTCCAAAATGACTCAAATTGTGAACAAATGGTTCAGGAAGAATGAGTCATCTTTTTCAAATATGGATTGAACCACAGAGTACAGACCTTGAGCCCAGTGAGAATATTCGGGATGTGCTGAAGAAGACTTTACAAGCTGTCCGACTCTTCCATGATCAATACAGGAACTTGGATAAAAATTCATTCCAACTCTGAACAGAAATAAACATTGTGTGATTGCATAACGAATGCATGCCCTGATCAAAGCAAAAAGAACCAAATATTAGAATGAGTGACTTTTTGACCAGGCAGCATATATCTATATTATAAGGATAAACAGAAGTGGACTGAGTTTTTTGAGCAGATATTTGAACAAATAAATTAAAACCCCTGAGCACACGTTTAATGGTGTGTGTATTTCTTATTGCTGATCATGCATATTTGCTGCAGTAGTCAGTTAGTCAGTGATAACCTTTGGACCTTGAGAAAGCAAGCATGATTTTTAATCTCGCTGAGAGCTGCTCTCATCAACTCTGACTGCGCTGCTGAAGGTAGGCAGGAAAACTCTTCATTAAATAAATTTAATCATGCATTCATCTTAAATCCAACAAAGCAACATTGTTGTTGATGCTCTGAAGGTGTAGAACACAGTGAAGGTGATCAGACATGGATTCTAGCATCATGCATGGTACAGTAGCTACAGGCAAGTAAAACTGGGAACAGATTAACCAGCACAGCCCGGAGTAAGCCTGAAAAACAAACCCAGTTTGGACCTGTGTGGTGTGTTCCCTTAAACTTTTTCTTTTCTTTCTTTTTTTTTTTCAGCAGGAAGTGCAAACCAGACTCGCCATTATTTCTAGAGTGCGCCTTGCGGATACTTCTATCTTATCCATCATGTCGGACGTGCAGGGATTCCACATTAAATCTCCTCTCATTGAAAGCATTAGTATGTCCAAGCGACTTGACTCCCCTGTTTACCTTAAGATGGAAAACGTCCAGCCTTCTGGTTCGTTTAAAATCAGAGGAATCGGACACCTGATTAAACAGGTGAGTAGAAAATAACGGTCTCCACCTTAAAAAAAACAATGTCTTTTTAAACAGAAATATAATATTAATTTGTTATTATTCGCGTGTAATACGTTTGTGCATGGATTGTTCATAGAATAAAATGAACGAAATTAAGAACTTTTTACCATTGTTCAACTTTAAATTTATACCGGCATTTTTATTAAATATATCTTTAATAGTCCATTTTGTGTCCCTGCATAACGTTCAAAGAACCCGGAAGTTACTCTGCTTCAAAACCAATCACGCATCACAACCCAACTAGATATACTGGCACAGTTGTACTTTTAAACGTTGTAAAAAAAAATATGTAAAGAAAGTTAAATTTTTAAAAACATTTTTAGAACTATTATAGATCAAATAAATATGTTTTTTTTAATTATTATTATTTTTTTTAAAGGATTCGCAATCATATGACGCTAAAAAAAAAAAAAAGCGAACGAAAGTTCTAGTCGCAAGCCGGGCAGTGCAGCGGGTGTTTGTGGGAAGTGTAGTTTTTAGAGCACAGTTGTAAAATGAGCGACAAAAAGTATTTGTTTAATTCGTAAAGCTAATTTAAGTAGAATATCACACATGGTGGACATAATGTATAATTCGTTGTTTTTAAGAATGCATAAATTATCAGACATATCAGCTTTAAAAAATTAAGGTCTGAAAATGTATATAAGCAAAACGAATGAGCTGAACTTACTTCCGGGATGATAGTGACGTGATCATTTTGCTATACGCTCCTATAGGTGTTTTTAGGAAATATTAAAAATGTGTTTTTAGTATTCAAATTTGAGATTAAAATTAGAACGTAATTAATTACAAATTATACTTGTATGTAAATTTTAGTGATGCATTAATTATATATTTTAAAAAAAAGTACAAGCTGTTTTATGTAACACAATGGCAAAAACATGATGAGAAAACAATTAATTTACTATTTTTCTTCTTCTTTTTTTTAAGCTTGCAGGATCAAAGTCAAATGGTGTAATCTGTTCTTCAGGTGGGTTCAGTTTAGTAAAATAATGCATTTATTTGTTTTATTTAAAAAAATTAAAGAGAGAGTGTTTAGCACTGTAGCCTTGCACCTCCAGGGTCAGAGTTTGATTCCCGCCTCGGGTCATGTTCTCTCCATGCTTGGTGGGTTTCCTTCTGGTATTCCGGTTTTCTCCCACACTTCAAAGATATGTAGATTAGGCAAATTGGCGTTCCCAAATTGCCGTGTTGTGTGAGAATGAGCATGTGTTCGTGAGATGTGTCCCCCTACTCTGGATTGGCTCTCTCCAGGGTGTACCCTGCCTTGTGCTTTACGTCGCCTGGCATAGGCTTCAGGCCACCTGTATACAGGATAAAGCGGTATAGAAAATGAGTGAGGGTGAATGTGATTCACTGTTTTTTATTTTTTATTTTAAATAAATCAGGATTGAAGTTTTTTTGTGTTGAGGAGCTGTGTGTTCATACTGTGAATGCTGAATGCAGGTGGAAACGCAGGCTTGGCTACAGCATATGCAGCATGCAAGCTCAACATCATGGCCAAAATTGTCGTGCCTTCGTCCTCTCCGATGCTGGTGGTGGAGAAACTGCGGGACCATGGTGCCAGTGTGAGAGTCGCAGGTAAGGTGAGAAAATTCCCTAACAATTAAACGTCCTAATATAAGTACGTATTACAATATTTATATGAGACAAAAAGAGCACTTACAGCACAATCTCTTCCTGTGTGTGATATGAGCAGGTTTGGGATGAGGCAAATGCAGAGGCTCTTCGTCTGGCTGAAAGCGAAAACCTCATCCTGGTGCCACCGTTTGATCATCCTCTGGTCTGGTGTGGTGCTCTTTGTCACTATTATTGTTCTAAATTGAAATCTATAATATTATTAGTATTGAAGGTCCCATATTTGACTCTTCCTTTAGCAAGATAACACAGGTCTCAGCTCCACCAGAGGGTGCCTATGAGTTAATGCCCCAGCTGAAATACCCATCGAAAAATGCATTTTTATTCCTCGATAACTCTATTTCAGTTTCAATATAAATGAGCTACATCTGAGCCACGCCCACCAGAGAAGAGCAGAGCAGAATAAAAAACATGGGGATGGGCTGTTTTTATATGACATCACATTAGGTGGACAAATCAAATCAGCTCGTTTAAGCCATAAGGACAAAAAGCAGGAAATGTTTTTTCCTCATATTTGTACACACAGACACCAGAGACCCATCTGAATGTCTAAACATGACAAAGTGAATTTTGCATTATAGGTGCCCTTTAAGTGTGTCTCTGTAGCTGTTGTGGGAAAAAAAACAGTTCCTACACAAAACAAAAATATCTTGCCAACACAGATGTGTGAAGCACACAGATTTTTTAAAGCTACGAAACACACTTATGTAACCCAAATTCTGAATACAGTGAACTTTAGGACTCCAAGTTGCAGATTCTGGTCCTTTTGCGTATTAAATGTATCTAATTTGTTAGGCTATGTTTAGGATAAATCTAAAATGTCCATGATAAAAAGTTCCCATGCTCAATAATTTGCAGCAAGATATAAAGAAATACATCCTATTAGCGAACATGGTTATTAGGAAAATCTTGATTTTCTTTCAGGAAGGGACATTCGAGTCTGGTCCACGAGCTGAAAGCCAGTCTGCCGTGTGAGCCGGGCGCCGTGGTGCTGTCCGTCGGAGGCGGCGGACTCTTCTGCGGAGTCGTTCAAGGCATGGATGAAGTTGGCTGGGGTCATGTCCCCATCCTCTGTATGGAGACTGTGGGAGCGGATTGTCTCAATGCAGCCATAAAGGCCAGACATTTAGTCACTTTACCAGACATTACAAGGTAAAAAAAATAACGAAATAAACAATTCTAAATATGGGCTTTAATTCTCACATGCCAATCTGAGATACCACTAAGGGCATAAGTGTGAGTGATGGTGGTATGGAAATTATTTAATGCTGAGGTTTCTAAGATAAGAGAGAAAATAGATAATGGTATAGATAATGTTAATTGGGTAGATAATATTAGTCAAGTTATTTACTGTAGGTGTTAATTGACGCTAGCTACATAATGGCAGTTTAGCTAATTGTTCATAATAACTATCTTGGATACAAATCATTAATTTCAGTTACAGGTAACAAAAAAGTTACCTGTTATCATTACATTACAGAGGATAATTAGTAAGCTTTTAGATGCTAGTTACGTAGCTAGATTAAGATTCTCCTTATCTGATTTTAATAAATGTTTTATTTTTTATTATTTTCACAAATTCTTTACTTTTTAACATTGTAAAGCACTTGGGTCAACCATATTTTAGTTATTTAATGTGCTATACAAATAAATCTGACTTGACTTAGCAGTAAAAATGAAACCTTAGCTGTGATCTGGAAGTTTGATATATGGAAATGTTCTCTAGCGAGTTTTTTCCTGACCACATGGTGCTTTTGTGCATCCAAATTAGATTCTGTGTTGGTTTATTTCTTTTTCTAGCGAGGCCAAATGTTTAGGAGCAAAGACCGCTTGCAGTCAGGCGTTTGAATACAGCAAAAGGCCGAACGTCATCTCCGAGCTAGTGACAGATCGACAGGCTCTACAGGCAGTTGAGCTCTTCCTTGGTAATATACCAACAATAACAGCAAACCTCAACCCTAGCTAAAATTAGCTTGATGATTCAGTATCGATTACTTGTATAATAGTTGTTAATATCAGTGCTGTGTTTGTTTGCACTAATTCTCATACATATGATGTATTTTTATGCATGTGAAGATGAAGAGCGTGTGCTAGTGGAGTTAGCGTGTGCAGCTTCGCTGGCCGCAGTGTACAGCGGGGTGATACAACGGCTGCAGGATGAAGGTCGCCTGCGCAAACCACTCGGCCCGCTGGTCGTCATCGTGTGTGGAGGAAGCAGCATTAACCTCGCACAGCTGCAGCACCTGCGCAGCGTCTGCAAGTGATCACACTTCCCATGGTGCCTAGAGCACATGTCGTGTCATGAATCAGACATGACTAAAACACACTTTAATTACATTTAGCATCAATTGCTAACACAACTACCAGTGGCTCTGATGTACTCTCTAAATTATATAAAGGCACAGCGGTGGTGGACACAGGACCAAGCGCTTAATAGCACTTTTTGGAATCCCTGTTTAAAGTCCTCACTTTTATTTTTAAAATTCTTCAGTGGGGTCAGCAGATGGCGCTGCTGCATTTCTAATACTAATCATTAAATGTATTTTTACAAATAATGTAATTAATATAATTTTATAATAGATTGAACAATAATACTGATTTTACTGATCAAAGTGTTGTGAACTGAGTGAGGCATAATAATGAAATAGTTTTAATTAAAAAACTACCAGTGGTTCTGCTATACTCCTATATGTTGATGTTAAAATGCTGTTATAAAGACACAGTGGTGATGGAAACAGGACACAATGATTATTAATACTAACATTTACGACAGATATGTTGGTTAATAATTAAGAAAGAAAAAAAACATCACACCTGTCTTTTATGTTTTATTCTCCAATGCAGTCAGCAGATGGTGTTGGTGCATTTCTAACGTTAATCAATAAAAATGTAAATAATATATTTAATAGGATTTTATGATGTAATGACCTGTAATAATCATGATGAACATCAATGTGTTATGAACTGACTGAGGCATGAAATAGTTTGAATTTCACAGTGTGCCTAATCTAACCAATGACTAAATAAAATAGTTAATATTAATCTCTCTCTCTCTCCTTTTTATGCTTAAATTTAGTTATATTCTCATGGTTCTGTATTCCTTTTTACATTATGCAAACTACTTCCCATGTGTACAACATTGATATTTACATGTATGCATATCCTATTTGGAATTTCCTTCAGAATCTATGAAGCATCTATCTGTCTGTCTGTCTGTCTGTCTGTCTGTCTGGCTAATTACCCATCCATCCTTTTATTACAGTATGTATGAGTTAAATATCCAAACCCATTCATTATATTTGCTACTTCCTTCTAGCCGAAAGTGTGATTTGTAATATTAGATTTAAGAATCATGTTTGACCCTGAATGAGGTCGTGACACAGACAGGCAAATTGTTATGACGCCATGTGTTATGTTTAGCAGTTGACACGCGTACACACCTAGCACATGTTTATTGTGTCTCATCACCCTGCTTTCAGCCTGTAAGAGCACACTGTTAAAGGCTTAAACAATGGAGACTTGCTAAAGAATTATGATTAGTGTCAGAGCTCAGATGTGTGTTCTTTCTCCAGAATAGAGACAAAGAAGTTAGTATTTAGCGCTTAGCTCATCTATTGATTCATGGACGTCAGTTCTTTACTATAAACACTTTCATCCAGCTGGGAGGGAGGAAGTAAATGTTTTGATTTTTTCCAATGGCAACAGACAAATCCTGTGTGTGCCAATAATAATTAGTGCAGTCAGGAGCGGGGCGGTGTGAGGGCGAGGATGTGCTGTGAGTCATGTGTAATCTACAGAAACTTCGCCTGAACTCCAAGCTAGGGTTTTATCCCCCTCTGAGGTTTTATCTGACGCCTGCGCTTCTCACACGTTCCTCCATTAGAGACCGACACAAACCAGACCTGCACTCTTAAAATATTTATTCAGCGCTGATACACCGGGGGCTAAAGCCTTCAGAAGTGCTGCACAGTAAACAGACTCCTTGTTTCTGCCTATCATTATCATGTGTAACCCCTGACTCAGGTAAGGTGACGGAAACAGTTTTTAAACTCCAGCCAATAAACAAGGAAGTGTTGATACCCGGACCTGGCTGAATGAAGAGCCAGCGGTCTGGATTGTGTATTATGAATTATGAATCTCACATCCTGTTAAACTTGGAGCCAGGAGCATAAAGCTGGAGCGAGGCATGACATCATCGTGCATTGTGGGAATGAGGTGAAGTGTGTACATATGACGGAACAAGGCTCGAGAACAAAATTTACATTCTTGACTGCTGCATTCAGCTAAAGTTTGTATCGCATGATTTTATGATTTTCGTCTATGAAAGGTCAATAAATAAAACTTTACGCATAAAAAAACATTTTCATATATATATATATATATATATATATATATATATATATAAAGAAAAATGCATTTTGATTGTTCAAATAGGCCTCCCTTCAAACCAGCTTTCACTTGTGGCCTGAGAACACCCAATCTTAGCATGTCTTGGGCGCTAAGCAGGCTCTGTCTTGGGAGCTAAGCAGGCTCTGGCTTGGTTAGTACTTGGATGGGAGACCACCTGGGAATACCAGGGGCTGAAAGCTTTTCAGTTTTATTCCACATATAGGTTTTTATTAATTTTTTTTAGTTCAATAAAAAAAATTTAAGGAATTTTCTGTTTTTTAAACATTCTCTTTATTAATTTTTTTTTACATTGGCACATCATTTCAATACACTTTTTACAAATTGTATTTTTCTCAAATGATACAAAAAGTAAACAAACAACTAAAAAAAAAAAGAAGAAGAAAAAGGGCTAAACAAAAACAAACCCAAAAAAAGAAAATCAGTCTACATGCCAGTCTAGGAGTACCACAGTTTCAAGCACTGTACGCTAACCCTTAGTCAGCTCCACTTTATCACTAAGAAACACCAAAAATAGCTAATATTGGATCTGGGTCCAATGGTTTTTCCAACACCTCTGACAATAACTGAAAAACTGAGATCCAATAGTTACTGATGTTGGGCCAGTTCCAAAACATCCAGTATGTGATACTAGTGATGCTGGAGCTTGACCACACCTGTCACATTGCAGATCCACAGAGGAAAACATCTTAGAGAGCTTTAGTTTGGATAGGTGAAGTCTATGTAAGCTCTTAAATAGTATTTGACCATGCCTAATACACACTGAAACCGAATGAACCCTTTCTTGTGCTTCATCCCATTGCTTTTCTACAATATCTATTCCAAGGTCTCTTCCGCATGCCTCTCTTAAATGCTCTAATGAAACATCACATTCTAGCTGTGATAATTTATTATTTATAATGGATATTCCTCCTTTAGTAAATGGACTTTGTAAAAAGAGTGAGTCCATTTGTGTTGCTCATTAGGAAATGACAAAAAATATTTTGAACAAAATTGCACGTTTGTAGATAAAAATAAAAATAAAAGCGAGTTAGGTAGATCAAATATCTGCTGTCGCTGCTGAAATGATGGAAAACAATTAGTAATATATAGGTTTTTGAAAGGGCTTATGCCTTTATCTGACCAAGTCTGAAATCCTGATTCAGTTTGGAAAGGTAGAAATGTATGATTAGCAGTTAAGGGGCTTAAAATAGAACATTTCCGCCACTTAAAATGCTTTTTTATCTGTTGTACCAAATTTTAAATGAATTGGAAATTACTGGATTATTCAGTCGAATTGGAAGGGGGTCAGACAAAGCCGGGTAAATTAATGCTGGCCAAGAGGAAGGTGAATATAATTTATTTTCCATGTGACACCATTCTATTGACCTCATCTTTATTCCAAATGAACATAAGTGCTCTTATGTTACATGCCCAATAGTACAGCTGAAAATGAGGTAAACCCATTCCTCCTTTTGGCTTAATCCTTTGTAAGTATGTCTTCTTAATTCTAGGGTTCTTATTGTGCCAAATATATTGAGTAATTAATTTGTCCAAATTCCTAAAAAAAATATATATATATATATATTATAGACTGGGATACACTGAAAAAGTGTAATAAATATTAAATAAATATTTGGATAAAATACTAATTTTCACCATATTAATATGACCTGCCAAAGAAACAGGGAGATTGGACCACTTTAAGAATATGTTGAGTATATTCATATAGCTTCAGTATATTTTCTTTAAAAAGTGTAGGAAAACATTTAGTTATAGTGATCCCTAGATATTTAAATGAGTTTACTGCTTTTAATGGAAAAGAGTTTGCGTCTTAGGGTTGATTGGAAATGTAATACTTTTAGATTACATTTTTTACTTTTACATTATATTATTATATTGTATCCTGATATTTTACAAATTTAGCTAAAATTGACATAATGTTTGGTATTGATTGTAGAGGGTTGGAGACATATAATAAAGTGTGTTCTTTTCCCCTCTCATTATCCCATTATAGGTTGTAGATTCACGCAAAGAAATTGCTAAGGGCTCTATAACTAAAGCATAAAGCAGGGGGGGAAGGAGGCCAACCTTGTCCCGTGGAGCGACGTACCAGAAAATAAGTTGTTATTATTAGTTTGTACTGAAGCCTGAGGGTGGGCATATAATAATTTAATAAATGAGGCAAATTTAGACCCAAATCCAGATTTCTATAGGGTGGCAAAAAGATAATTCCACTCATCCCAGTTGAAGGACTTCTCTGCATCCATAGAAATAATTACCTCAGGTTGAGTGGGATCAGGAGTATGAATAATATTTAATAATCATCTAATATTTAAAAATAGGAGATGATTTAGAATTAATCCTGTTTGATCCGTGGAGATCACTGGGAAGAACCTTTTTAAGACCAAAATTTTATTATCAACACCGAGAAGACTAATAGGTGTATAGGAACTGGGATCTAGGGGGTCTTTGTGTATTAAAGAGATATTCGTCTGATAAAATGTTGATGGTAGAAACCTTTTTCAAACGATTCATTAAAGACCTCCAGAAGCACTGGTGAAATTTGGTCACTAAAGCATTTATAAAATTCCATTATAAAGCCATCTGGACCAGATTTTGAACTTTGCATGTTGAACCTTCCACACTTAAGGAGGGAATGTTCAGTGAATTGAAGAACTGGGCTATACATGCTGAGTCATTAACAGGTTCTGAGGAATACAATTTGGTGTAAAAAAAAACAAAACAAAACATTAAAATCTCGTTTATTTATTGTGGATTTGATGTAATTTGTCTTTTCTCTTTCCTAATTTCTGTTATCATTCTTGATGCCATCATCTCTTTAATTTGCCTAGTGAGAATTTTACCTGCTCTCGCTCCTTGTTCCTAATATGTGGCTTTTGCCTGTATCAGACCATCAGTAGTCTCTGATGTAGAGAGCATCTGAAATTCTGATTGGAGAGAGAGTCTCTCTTTATATAGTTCTGGTGAAGGGAAACTGTATAAGACTAAGACTAACTAAGAATATGAAATAGATCATATTCTTGATCTATTTCAAGAATTCTATTAGTTAATTTCATTTTTTGTAATTTACGTTGTTTCTTTATTGAAGAACGCATATACTGTATGCTGGTCAGATAATACCATTTCCTCATAATCACAATACGTAACTGTTGATAAAAGTTTATAATCTCCATTGAGCTGCTATTTTTCATGAATGTTTGCAGCATTTTGACTGATTTGGATTGGGGGTAATATTCTACTTGAAGATCTGTGTAAGAGTGGATTCATCACAAATTTAAAATTATACAATTTGGTGTGTATCCAGATTAGGCAAAGCATTCAGAAGAAAAGATGTAAATTGTTCATCATCTATGTTGGGAGCATATACATTTACTAACAATATTGATGTGTTGTAAAGTTTTCCTGCTACAATAACATAATGTCCATTGAATTCAGAAATAACTTTTGTTGCAGTAAATTGTATACCTTTCTTTACAAGAATTGCTGTACCTCTAGCCTTAAGATTATAGTTTAAATGCAAGATTTGACCAACCCATTTTCCCCTTGGACTCCGATCTTAGTTCCATCTACTGTATGTGTTTCTTGTAGGGAATGCAATATCAGCTTCTAGAGGATGAAGGGCTATTACACTTGTTCATTTATTGTGAAAAACTGAAGGATGTTATGAGAAAAGCAAAAAGAATAGCACATAATTTCCTAGAAGAGGAATATAAAGAAAATATGACAAAAAAGGAATGGGAAAATGTTTTTATTTAGTATAAACAGTAAAAGACATAAAGCATGTGGTTTTAATTTTATAATTGCAGTATCAAGGAATGCAATTTGGATAAGGAGTAATGTGCAACGATATGAAAAAAGGTATGTATAGGTGTGGAATATTTTAAAAAACAAAATGAAACAAATAGAAAGTATTTTAGAAGACTATGTTTGAACAAATGAAGTAAATGATAATATGGTAGGAATTGTATTAAATTATGCTGAAAATCTGACATAATTATTATGTAACTATGTATTACCATAACACAATACATAATAATTATGTATTATGTAATAATTATGTCAAATCTTGGTTTACGAGAGTATCACACATGCACTCTTGTTTTGACACTGAGCATCACGTGATCACAACCGAGCCAATGGTTTTTCTCTCTCTTGCGCTGCGGAATTGTGGGTAATCGTCAAGTTTTTCAAATAGGCCTCCCTTCAAACCAGCTTTCACTTGTGGCCATATCAGTCTGAGAGTGCCTGATCTCGTCTGACCTCGGGAAGCTACTTAGTTAGTACTTAGATGGGATACACCCTGGGAATACCAGGTGCTGTAATCTTTTATTTTTATTATTTTTATTTCTCACTCTGTAGCACAAAGTCCTGCAAGATTCCCTTTTTTTCTCTTTTTTTTTCACCTAGGTAGATACCATAAAAAAAATGTAAAAAAAAAATGTTTTTGATATTTTTTAAACAGTATCTAACCATACATTTGTTGGGGCAATGTCATTAATATGTCTTTTATATCTTTCATTTTACATTATCAAATTGATTTACACTATAATTATAAAAATTACATATCAGGCATAGCAACTTGTCTGAGGAAACCAAATTGAAAATTTCAATACATGAGTTGCATATTCCACAGGAATATACACTGGCAAAAGAAAAAGTCACAATTTCAGAAAGGTCAAGTTATTGGGCTTTTTTTTTTTTTTTGGAGATTTAAAATGACCCTTTAACACTTTAACATTAAAACCTGTAGGGATAGTGCTGAGCGTGGTTGGGACAAAATGACAAAATGTACATGTTTGGAGATCACTTACTGTAAACCCTTGGTAAATTTGCTGTCTGTCAATTTTCATGAGTTTTTGAGCATGTTAAGACCCCCCAAATGTCCGAAAGGTTGGGGAAAAAAAATCCTTAGGAAAACAAGAGGGTCCTGTGCACCCTATAGTGCTGTAGTGCCCTATAGGCACCATCAGCGCCTGGGTGCACCATACAACTTGCACACTCCACACACTATGTCAGTTTATGTCAGGGCTGATGTCAGTTTGGGCCCTAAATATTTGTTGAGTGTGTTTGTTTTTGTGTGACATATGAGAGAGAGACCAAGGTGCGTTTGTGTGGGTGGGTGGGTGGGTGAGTGTGTGTGAGACGTGTGGGTGTGCCAGTCTGTGTGTGATGAGTAAATCAAAGAGTATGTTTGCACATGCGTGCGTGTGAGAGAGAGATGTGAGTGCGTGAGTGTTAACATTTTTGATGTGTGTGTCTGTGTGAGATATATGAGTGTGTGTGTGTGATTAAAAAAAAAAAATCAAAAGTAAAAACCAAGGCTATGCTTATTAAAAGTAAGACCATTTGCATATGATGCAATATTATTAGAACTGACAGGATTGGGCCTAAACAGCTGTGTAGCCATAAGAAAACCACTTGTGGTGAGACTAATCAGAAAAAAAGGTTCCAGTTTGCTAGGGGAAAAATGTGGACATTGGAGCAATGGATAAAGGTCGTGTGATCTGATGAGTCCATCCTGACCCTATTCCGGAGCAACAGACATACACTATCATGGTAAGAAGGGAAGCACATGAAACCATGCGCCCATCATGTATAGTGCTCACTGTACAAGCCTCTGGCGGCAATGTTATGATCTGGGGTTGTTTCAGTTGTTCAGGTCTAGACTCAGCAACGTTATGCGGCAAAAAAAATAAAGTCAGCTGGCGACCTGAATGTACTGAATGACCAGAGTATCACATCTATGGAGTTGTTCTTCCTTGATGGTACGGAGATATTCCAGTGTTTCTGGGAGCATGAACTGGCCACAACATTTTAAACTTTATTCGAAGATAAAGGTGGTTTTGTTCTTAAAGAACATGTTTATTATGAGCAGAACTCGATGAACTCAGCCAGAGGAAACGTGATTGTTTGTGTCATAGCCAAAACACAGATAACTGAACAGAGTTGATATTTAACTGTGTGAAGGTCATCTCCTGCTTTCTGTTCCTTATCTGTTTGGGATACAAGGCAGTGCGAGTGCGGGATAATATCATTCAGCATTGGCTTTTAATCGGACAGTTTACTTGCTAAGCAGTAGGTTGACACTGCATCTGATGAGATGTTAAAGAAGTTCAATGTGCTTTTAAAATAAGTGTGTTTTTGCTTACATGCAGGTATTGTACTCCTTACAAGTACCATTTGACCTAACTTCCTAAGAATCCATACTAATCTATCCATCCATACATGCCGGCAAACACCCTTTTACAGTATGCAGAGAATGTGAGTTTAGCCCCACCCCTTGACATTATCGACATTATTACGTGTCTCAGATGTAAAAGTTCCCAGATTTTCTTTTTCCTTTAACAAGTCAACACAGGCATCAACCCCTTCTTTGTCATGAATTTTTAAACTTACTTTTCTAACCCTGAATGTTTGTAGAAGTGATGAAAAATTACAGAAAAGTTTAACATGGTTCAAGCCCCATCTCTGCCAGGCTTCCACTGTTGATCCCTTCAGCAAGACTCTTTACCCTGTCTGCTCAAGGGGTGCTCGGACTCCAGCTTCCTAATTGTGATATTCGAAAGAAGAAGAAGAAAAAAAATCACTATGCTGTAAGGTACAGGTGACAAATAATTTAGTAATTTATTAATTAATTAATTTTTGCTCTTATAATTGTGAGTTATCTTGATTGGCATGACATGCGCCTCAGCCAGAGCACATTGCTTAGGATATTAGGCCATGCCCATAAGGGCATTTCTCAGATAGGTCTGATCTCTGAGCTCATCTTCTGTTTGATCTTGAATTCTTAACATAACATGAATGTTTGGCATTATTCACATATTTTTTTTTATATTTTATACGTAGGTGAAGCAGTTTCAAAAGCTAAAGGTGGAGAATTAAAAAAATTTAAACTGAACGTTCGATGAGTTGAAAGTCCTTAGAGGAGAACAAAGTGAAATAAAAATCTGAATTAATATCATATTCAGAAATATTGTATAAATTCTTAATTATTCATATTTGAACATAAAAACTTATGAGTTCTTTACAAACTCATGAAATGGGCTAGGGCTAGACAAACGTTTGCACTCAGCTGGTGTTTTCGAAGAGTGTGCGTGTGGTATGTGTCGGCGGGTTGGCGCTGGTACAAGTCTCTGGTGTACTGGTGCATACATCAGTCCTAAAGAACGGAGGGGGCGTGGCATCTGCTTTCATCAGTGCTCATGAATGTGTTAATGAAGTTACTTATGTGCCATTAAAAAAAATTAAATTATGTATGTTTGCCTTACATTTCGAAAATACATTTTGAGATTTTAATATTTTATGGTCCGTGTAAATGCATAAAAATAGTTTGGTTTTGAATAAACAAACAAAAAACAAACAAAAAAACAAACAAACAAACAAATAAAGCAAGCAAGCAATATATATTTTGTGTTTTTGTCTGTACATTCAGAAATAGGACTGTGTGTGTGTGTGTGTGTGTGCGTGTGTGTGTGTGTGTGTGTGTGTTTGTGTGAGCGTGAGCATGCATGTATGTGTGTGTGTGCAGTGTTATGCTTTGCATATTACCAGGAACTACAACTGGACAGATGAGCATGACCTGTACCGTGCTTACAGTAAACTTACAAATTAAAAATCTATGTAGAAAAAAAACATACTGTAGATACTGACTTCAATGAATACAAATGAATAAAAAAGATAACTCATCTAAACATGACAAACATGAACCAGCTAACTGGAGGAACTGTGAATATGATCATCAATAAGCTGCATTTTTGCATTTTTCAAGTGAAAAGATGATCTTAAATAACATTTTATGGAACAAATATCAATGCAAAGACTACTATTGATACACAATATCTGCATAATTTTAACATTTGATCCTGACTTAGAGAGACAGTTGAGTTTCGTCCTGAAAGATTATTTGTTAATAATCTGAAATTTCCATATGAGCCATATTAGAACTGATTATTATTATTATGTATATGCATATTTATTATTATTATTATATTATGATTATATTATTCCATATTAGAGCTGTATGGTAAAATAAAATTTTCTGGAATGCAGAATTATCTCTCTGAGAAGAACGTGGGAACATTTCCAGAGAAACTGAGTAGATGTTGCGCAGAATTGTTCACTCTGCCATGTTTTCATAAGAAACAAGATATTTATGGAATCATCCATAATGATGCAATATTTCCCCCTATTGCAAGTGTAAACCATCAGTCATGACACATCTGGACCTACAAGGCTAATGTAACATCATGGTAATGGAACTTTTTATCACCCCAAATATTTACTGTAAATATTTCCCATAAACCAAATCCAAGTCGTGAAAATAAATTCACTGTACAATCCGAAGTTCTGGAATGTTCTGGATACGGTGTGTTTAGTGTCAGCTTTGTAGCTGATAACAGGAACTAACTTTTTTTTTTTTTACAGACAATAAATAATGTTATTAATCAGCTTGTTCTGACATGTTGTTGTTTCTATAGTAACAGCACATGAACAGATTATCAAATATGTAAATTTGTTTAGATCGTGCCCAATTTATGGAAGGAGTCTCCAATGGTAAAACTGTAACTTGAAATTTTCTGACATCTTTAAGACAGAGGGGTTGATGCCTCTTCACATTTTCTATAGATTTTTGTGTGGCTTTTTAGATTTGGTAAGTTAAAAGGAGAAAAAAGAGAGGCGGTTAACAGAACGAGTGTTTATAGCAGCGATGACCTGTGATACATGTTGACAAGGTGAGGCGTGATTATTGTTGATTATTATTGTTACAGTATATAGTGTAAAAGAAATAAAACATTCCTTAAAGTACCTTTTTAGGAAAATAATCAACTTCAGATTGATCACTGATTATTTTTCTATTATGGCACACCCTGATGTGTTTATTCTTTACATATTATCATATTATCATATCATTATTATGACAGTGAAAATAATGAATATTTATTATCCTCCATCTTTTCACTCATTTCGACAGATGTGTGGTGCGGTTTATTCGAGTGTGTTACGCCGCCCCCAACGGTGCGCGAGCGATCAGTTCGAAAAAGATGCGGTCGGCTGGAAACACGTGATAGTCTTCGGCCCTCCCGGCTGAGTGGTAGTAGTAGCCTTAATGTGGGAGCCCCCTAGTGACGGGGAGGAATTAGGGGAACGACTAAATTAGGGAGAAAATCGGGGAAAAATCCAAAAAAAAAAAAAAAATTGAAAATACAAAAGAACAAAACTGAAAACAAAAGAGCAAAGCCGGAAAACAAAAACAAACTCTATCGATCTCTTTTAAAAGCTCAACTGCAAAATATTTGGCAGAATGCCATATTTGAATCCACCATAAGGACAGTACATGTTTGCACAGTCATACATACACTGCAGACTGCAGTACTTCCTGTATATTTTTGGCCTTGGTTTTGCTATTTTTAAAGATTTTTTTGTTTCCAGATTTTTTATTTTAATGAGTGTGTGAGTGTGAGTATGTGAGTGTGCCCTGCGACCTAAGTGCCCTAAGTCTCCTGGGATAGGCTGCAGGCCCCCAGTGACCCTGAATACATGATAAAGTGATATAGATGAGAATGAGTGAGTGAGTGATTTACTGATTTTTATTTTGTTTTAGATTTTTTGATTTTATGAAAAGGTTCCTACTGTGAAAGCACAAGTGTTAACGTTGGTTCCATTTCTAGACTGTAGGAGTGCAGCATATGGATCAGGGAAACTAGTGAAACAGTGAGCTGTGTTGTGATTTTTGCTAGGGCTGACATACAGAGGCCACACCTCTTAATGAGAACTGACATACAGAGGCTACATTTTGTAGGCCATTGTGTAAAGGATTATAGAGTGTATACTGTACAGTTAATGTCACTGTTTGGTGGTCTCTTTTCTGGATCGCTGTCATTTCAATCAGTTAAATCTTTTATTGCTTGCTTGGTGTAAAACCTTAAAGCGTCAAAAACTTTTACTTGTACTGAATCCTTGCCAAGTCGGACCCAGTCTGCAGATCCAGGTGGAGATTATTATATGGGCCTCATGGGGGTCACTAGGCCTTTTTTATTAGGGCACTTTCAAATTGCCCAATGTGTGTGTACTGGATGTGTCCGGAGATGGATTGGTACCTTGTCCAGGGAGAATGCGGTATACAAGATGAATGAAGTAATAATAACAATAATAATAATAATACTGACTTAAGTTAGTATTGATATTATTTCCATGATATGACTTATGACTAATATTACAGGAAGGCTGTGGAACATAACAATGCTAAGATAATTTCAGCCCGAAATCCTGACAGCGAGACGACGCTGGAGCATCAGCGTGGCGATCATTAGTGAGAATGGAAACCTCCGGTCTCGTGCCTGCAAACTCTCTACTGGGGGACTTTTGTGTTGTTATTTTAAACCTCAGGATTTCCTTTTCCTTCCTGTGTGACCTAAATTGAAATTGTGCATGTGTGTGTGTTTTGTGCATGTTTAATACACAACTATACTGTATATAGTGTAGTCTTTATTATATACTAAGTTGTAACATGGTTTATGGTAAAATAAACAAAGATTTTGTTACCAAATTATAAACACAGCCTTCAATAAAATTATTAAATTTTTATTAAACAGAACCCAAAGACCACAAAAAGAAACAAAGTTAACTTTATAAAATAGGTGAACACTACTGCAGGAAAGTCTATTCCATGATTGTGTAACTAGTAATGCAAATTGTATGGAAATTTTATTCAATAAATTCTCTCACATTCACTCGAACCTTTACTGTATGTAAGGTTAATATTTGACATTCTTGCACTCAAAAATGCACATGTGAGCTTTACATCTTTTAAATAATACCTGAATCTGTCTTTTTATTTATGGTAGAAAATGATAAGGAATGTTTCTAACAGAGACAGCTACAGTATATTCCACTCAACTTTTCCATTTTGAGTTTTTAAAAAAATTATTATTATTTCTAATGTCAGCGTGTTGAGTTATGAAAATGTCACCAAGTAATAATGACCTTGAAGAATGCATTTCAAGCTGGAAACTTATAATTGCTGTAATTACAGCATGATATGAACTATGCTTCAAACATTCCAAACATTCCAAAATTCTCTACTTAATATTTGGGATCATGGACAATGAATTTTTTATTCATTTTTGACGATTGCCCTCAATCAGCCAATCAGACAGAGTTATTTTACATAGGCATCCCAGATGTTATTGTTTTGACTTTCACAATCTGCTCAAAACCTGTAATACTGTAATATTCCTGTTAATCTGATCAAAGGAAAAACAGGAAAATAAGAAAAAAAGAAAGAAGCTGGTGAGAAAACTTTCAGTTTTTCAAACATTTAAATTTGGCACATTGCTGCTGTATAAGATTCATTTTTTTTTTTTAAGGATGTGCTATTTAAGAAAATTAAATCATCTCAGAAATGATAACAGGAACACTAGTTTACACGCCAAGGCCAAGTACCTTTCACTGGGGATCAAAGCTTGATTTACACAGCCATAGAAATTAAACAATTCTAATGTATTGCTGGATATAAACAGCTCAGAGCACAGGACTTGCTGTCACACATTTGGGTGGAGCTTCACACTACCTCCACCACTTAGAGGAAGAGTGGGCGTGGCACCCGCAGAGCGGGACGACTCAGAACTGTGAGCTATGTGTGAGTGTGTAAGACTGCAGAGGCAGAGAGGAGACACGCTTTGTGTCAAACCCCTGTGGATTATGAGACTTGTGTACAGGAAGTGAATTTGGTGGAAGGGCAATAGATTTGTTTACTACACCTTACTGGACATAAGGATTTAGGGTGGCTCAGGACAATGGAGTGGAATTTACACACTTAGAGCAGGGAAGGATTTGAGCTGCTCCATCACACACTTACACACCTGCACAGGTAAGCACACTATTATTGTTATTATTATTATTATTATTATTATTATTATTATTATTATTATTATTATTGATAAGGAACCTTGAAACAGACTTCACTTTCAACAGATGAAAGGGCACTAAACTTTATTTACACTTTCCCTTTGTACTTTGCTCTGTGTGTGTGTGTGTGTGTGTGTGTGTGTGTGTGTGTGTGTGTGTGTGTGTGTGTGTGTGTGTGTGTGTGTGTGTGTGTGTGCCTGTGTGTGTATGTGTATGTATGTGTCTGTGTGATGCATGTTTTGCCATTTCCCTACTCTTCTCATATTAAAGTGACTCAAGCAGATAGGCACTCCAGTCACACTCTGACCCACAATGACACACACTTTGAATGGAATGAAACCGGTGTACATTTCTCACACGGGTGTGACAGACACTATGCATCACTCACTCTCTCTCTCTCTCTCTCTCTCTCTCTCTCTCTCTCTCTCTCTCTCACACACACATTTTCTGTTTGCAGTTCAACACTTTTTAGTCCAAAATGTGCCGTGACTTGGGACACGTCAATGATGGTGACACATGAGAGTGATATGTGTTCATGTGGCCTGTATGATAAATAGGATAAATAGGGTGTGTGATTCCGAACACTTTCTCATGGACTTGGACAGAAAGAAAAAGAAAAACCATATTATGAAACATATTATGAAAGAAAAAACACATTATAAACACCATAGCCCTCATGTGTTTAATGATGCTATTATAGAAATATGAAACACAATCATTTCCAACGGATTTTTAATAAACTTTATACATGATGAGTAAGGTATGAAAGTGATTGTGATATCACGGCATGAAGAAAGAATTAACTGTGAAAGGAATCACGTTTATTTAACATTTTATGGGAGGAAGTGACTGTTTATAGCTGTTGTAAGGGATATCTTACAGTAAGTGTGAAGACAATTAGTTGCACCTATAAACAGAGAAAACATAAGGCATGTTATTTAATAAAAATATAATGGTTACAGGAGGAATAAAACACTCCATGTCCTTCTGTAATTCACTTATGTCACGGCATTGGATGTGTGATGAGGCGAGTTGATTATTTTCCTTTGAGCCAGTGTCATTGATCTCTTAGTTAGTTAGTTGTGTAACACAGACTCTCACCAACTGACCCGTGTGTCTATAGTATGTACCTCAGAGCCTGTGTTACATACTGTACTTGTATTTATTTAAATAGCAAGAAGTAATTTTTCAGGATTTTTTTAATACCAAGATAAAGAAAATGTTACTGGCCATATTGGCATATGTGAAATGTGTTTATTAATTTTACTATAATGTACAAGTAACAAGTTATTAACACAGATTTCACAGATATATAGTTCAGTATTGGGGTGGAGATTCAAACTACTATTCACACCAATCCTCCAATCAGAATGAGAATGTGTGGGGCATATGTAGAGCAGAAAACGTAAATCACTGTAGCTTTGTGTCAACCCCCAGAAAGACTCCAAGAGAGCATCAATCAGAAAGTTCCAGTCAGAGAGACACAACCAGAGAGACACAATCAGAAAAAATGACAACTAGAAAGAACCAATCAAATATATCCAATCAGTTAACCAAGTCAAAGAGCGCCCCAATCAGAGAGATCACTGATCAGAAAGTGCCAGTCAGAGATATCCAATCAGAGAGATCACCAATCAGAGAGCTAAAAACAAAAAGCCAAAAGAAAGGAGATGAAATTAATAAGAGATATCTTTTCATAGTTATTATTTACCATTCACCGGCCAACAAGGTGTGTCTGTCTGTTAGTCTGTTTACGTCTGGCTGTTTCTATGTTATTATTTTTGGCCACTTACGTGACTGTCTAATAATCCTTTGATCTGTCTGTCTATCTTTTTTATCTCAGTTTGTCTAGTATTCTGTCTGTATCAATTTCTGAAGTGTGAAGGTTTTTCTTTAATAAGTCAAATAAACTTTTCTGACTTTCTGTCCTTTTGAATCTTTTGGACATTCTGTCTGTCTGGCTTACAATTTGCCTGTTTGTCTGTCTGATTACCTCTTTATTAACCTTTCTGTCTGCTTGTTTGCAAATTTCTCCACCTGATTGTCTGTATGTTTGTTTATTAACCTTCTGTATCTGTGCCTGTTTAATAACCTGTCTTATTATAAATTATAATTATCTGTATAATTAATAAAATATCTGTCTGCCTGGAGCTTTGTGACTGACAATAAAACATAGAAGCTCAGCGTTAAATTATCATTTGTTCAAACATTAACTAGCTAAAAATGAGTAATGTTTTTGTCACTATATTTAGATCCTGGTTGTTTGCAGATGAGAAATCACATCCTGCTACACTTGAATTCAGTTTCTGTTTGTGTATCATGAGCTGTGTTTCTGCTTTGCTTTTTCACTACATCACGAGTCTCATCAGCGTTAATCATTAGGTGAGAACAGGAGCATTAATGTTTTTTTTTATTTAACTGCGTGCGCCATTGGTTTTGACCCTCTAACGGGCTTTTTAAACAAGAACAAATGTTCATGAACGTACTTATTTCCGGAGACATAATTTTGGCCCAATATTTTCCTTATATACAATGATGCAAAGTTGACCGCCCCTCGTAGTATACAATAAATTATATATTAGAAATTAATAAAATCATATTTCATGATGTTCATTTTCACAATTTATTAGCTTATATATAAAATTTATAGTTTTTTAAAATTATTTCTGAAAAACAAAATTGCATGTCGTATTGACACAAATAAAATTTTTGGTCATTATTATTTATTTATTTATTATTTAACATGTTAAGTGAAATAACTATGCAATACTGTAAATACAGGTTTTGAAAATAGATGATACGTAATTCAATAATAAGTCTAAACTAAACTTTGGTATTAATTCTTTATCAAGTCAAGCACTGTGTCCTTTAACAAGCTACTGTACCATTGCATGATGATCCTGTTTAACTTAAACAACAACACCAAAAAAATTGCATGAAAAAACATCTGCATGTGAATGAAGCTGAAGCTCTGAGTGATCTGAGGCGCATGAAGGCCAGGGAGTTGCTGCTCAACCTGTTGTCCTTATAAAGGGACACTGATGGTAGAGATAAAGCCCACCAGATAAAGAGAGAGAGAGAGAGAGAGAGAGCTCAAGATTTTGCGATATGCTTATGCGATATGCTTATGCGATATGCTGGAAATCACATCAAACCGGAATATTTTATCAGAACAGTTTGTCTTTTTTCATGTGAGATGTCAGGAATATTTTATCCATTTAAAGTCACAAGCGTGTGGAACGCCAGTGAACAGAAATGCAGATTAAATACTTTACATCTTTTTTTATTTCAAATAATCATCATATATTTATCTTAAAATAATATGTATATTTATCTTTGGCTCAGGAAGTAGGCATGGTCATTGTTACTGTCCATATTCTATTAAATACGCAAGCCTTATTTTCCACCTTCCCCGCTTAAAGAAAATAAGTCACAGATGCCGTAGGCATGCCTTTTTCCCCAAAATGGAGTAGCTGTTTGTTTAGATTTTGATACAATTTTGTGTATGGCTCTTGTAATTTTTGGTTAAGATTTTTTAACTCAGCAGTGTGAGAAATAGTAAATCAGAAGTGAATCAGAGGGATAAGATTTGACACAAAGACAACCTGTAAAAAAGGACACATGTACAGTACACACCCCATGAGCATCACTGATCACATTACTCTATGACTGTAGTTCTTTTCTTTGTAGCACTGAAGGGGCAGAGTTCCTCATGAAGTTCATGTCGACATTGAAAAGACTTTAATTATTCAGACGTTGTACCAGCAGGAAATAGATTAGAAAGGTATCACATGCAGTACTTGGTGTAATTTAGATAAGGTATTTACATAGGAATGTACAGTACAGGGTGAACATGAAGTCCTTCCCTGATTATGTAGATATCAAACATAAATTTTTCGAGACATAACTTTTGAAACATGACTATGGTAGTATTATGTAGAGCATTTAGTAGATGTAGCTGTTGCTTCATGTTCCCTATTGTCCCCTCTGTGTAAACAATAACAATCATTCAGTCAGCCTTGGAGTGACCAATGTTTGTGTGTAAAATCAAGAACATTCCTACTATTCAGCACGGATAAGCTGATCTTTTCTCTCTCTCTTTTTTAACTAATCCAAGCTTTAGTAAATTACAAAATGAACCTAAAAGATATCAAATCTGCTCTAATCCAATAAAGCTGACATTATTTACAGTAGTAGCTAATACACTGTGTGGGTTGACAAGGCAGCTGCAAGCCTTATATAATATAATAAATAAATAAATAAGTTAATAATAATAATAATAATAATAAATAAATAATAAAAATGAATAAAAAAAATAATAATAATAAAATAATAATATAATATATAATAATAATAATAATTAAATATATATATCATTAAAAATAAAATAAATAATAATAAAAATAATAAAAAATAATACTAATTAAAAAAATAAAAATAATAAAATAAATAAATAATTAAAAATAAATAAATAAATAATAATAAATAAAAAACATAAAAAATAAAATAAAATAATAAAATAATAATATTAATAAAAATAATAAAATAAAATAAATAATTTTTAAATAAGAATTATAACATTATTATTATTATTATTATTATTATATTATTATTATTATTATTATTATCATTAATCCTATAATATTTGAACATTACCACTGAGTAGTTCATGTAGTATAGGGACTGTAGTGTAGCCCTAGAGTGTAAATATCTCCTAGTATATGATCGGACTGCCTCCTTCATGTCTGAAATGCTGGCCTCCCAGTGGCAATAAGTCAATTCAATTCAGTTTCATTCATACAGCAATGGTTATTGTCGTAAAGCACCTTAAATGAATAAAAGGAGAATTAGGGAAATCAGTATGAAATGTATGAGAAAATATGTGCAAATCAGAATGATCTGATTGTTCCCGATGAGCAAGCCGAGGGCAACAGCGGCCACGAAAATCTCCCTCAGATGGAACTCTCAGCTGAGTTCCTGTAATGTGCAAGTAATGTTCATAAACAGTTGTGTCTTATACAAGTTGGTGACAAGTTTTCTGTAGATTTTCAGGGATCAGGCTTTACACTCGTTGAATGTTCGCT